>OAMR01000102.1:2848078-2888707 GCA_900205405.1 Echinochloa crus-galli
CCCGGTCGGCAGCGTCCCCGCCGCCTCTCCTCCGCCCGCCGCCCGCAACTGCCGCCCCCGACCCTCCCCCTCTACAGCCGGAGCTCCTCCCCCAACCCCGGCAACCCTAACCCGAGCTCCAAGCTCCTCTCCTCTTCTTCTTCCTCCTCCTCTCCTCTCCTCTCCTCTCCTCTCCTCTCCTCTCTTCTCTAATCCCGTCGACCGCACGAGACCGCTTTGTGCGGTCGACCTCAAAAGCAACATCGTGCTTGACGAGCGCGGCGGAGAGGAGCTCCGGCGATGGTGGCGGCGAGGAGTTTCCAACAAAGATAAAGAGAGACATGAGCCGAGAGAAGAAGAAGACGGGGGCAAAACTGACGTTAGAAAATGAGAAGAAAAGAGAAATGATAAGAAAAGAAGGAAAAGATGGGGAAACCCCTATATCGAAAGAATTCATAGTCTCGGTGTGAAATTTTAAAAAACATGTGAATTGTGTGTCAAATTCAGTGAGGCCAGTGTATTGGGCGTCAAATATTGAAAATTCTCAGTGATCCGATCGGGCCAAGTTGAAATGGCCTTCCGTAGGGAAGCTTGGCTCTTACTAAAAATGGGCCGGCCCATGTGGCCTAGAGCTTACTCGTAGAAATCTCAAAGCTCTCAGTCCACGCTTTGTGGGCTTCTCCTTTCTTTCTCCTCGTCTTCCCCACCGAAGCAAAGAGGAGATGCGGAGGGCGTCAACTTCGCCGTCTCCGGCGAGGGGCCCGGCGGTCTTCGCCGCGGCGGCCGTGGTGTTACTTCCGGTCTTATTCCCCGGGATGATCTCCCCGCTCGGCCACGCCTTCCCGTCCCTCTTCTCGGTGAGTCCCCCTTTCCTCCTTCCATCCCGCGCCTTTCGATCGGCTCAGGTAGCCATACTAACAGCCTGTTGAATGTTGAGTTGCTTCCTACGGTTTTTAGTGCGAATTTGTGTGTCCTGGCGGTTTGGAATGCGCAAAGGTTTGATCATGCTAGGCGGATTGATGTTACTGTAGGGGAGTGTGGGCGAGAAATGGCGTGTCAAAGTGACCGAAGTTGCAGTTGTTTAGTGATGACACGCAATTTCGAAGACAGTGTGGGATTAATTCTGGCCTCGAAAATAATTGGACTGAAGCTGCTGTCTGAAGATATGGCTTCTTTGGAGCTACCATGTCTCTATATCTCGGCTTGATCTCTTGCTCTTGGATCTGTTTTTGGTCATGTAATGAAGCATGGACTGAATAACTCAGCTTGAGCACTGCATTTAGGATGTGCTTTCTATCTCTGCACTTACGTTGCAATATTTGTATACTTCTGGTGACATATCCTATAATCTTCTATTTTTATGAAGTTTACATGAGTTCTCCTTTTCTTCAATTTTTTGCAGGAGTGGAATGCACCTAAACCAATGCATCCTTCTCTTTTAAATGAGGCTTTGCGCTGGGCAATTGTGAGTACATTACATATACCTCAGATGAAAACTAGAATTGTTATCTTGGATTTTGGAGGGTGTTTTCAACATTTTATTTTTTAACTTTTTGTTACAGCCAGCTGAGCAGAAGAGAGAACTCTGGTCAGCCTTGCCATATCAGGGGTGGAAACCATGCTTAAAGTCATCAATTTCTCATGGTAACTTACTGATATCCAGTAACTACGAAACAACATGCGTCTTCGTGTGATAGAAATCAGGCACTGACACACTTGTTTTGAAACGATAGCATTACCTCTGGAGCCAAGTGGATACGTGCAGGTATTTCTTGATGGTGGACTTAACCAGCAAAGAATGGGGGTAAAGCTCTTCAATTACTACCCGCAACAAAAAAAGCTCTTCAATTACTGATAGTATGACATTGAACTTGAGATAAATTGCTGATTCAGGCTTTACATTATCCACCTCTATCTTTTTGTTCTGTAGATATGTGATGCAGTTGCAGTTGCAAAGATTCTTAATGCTACTCTTGTGATCCCACATCTTGAAGTAAACCCTGTTTGGAAGGACTCAAGGTGCCTCTGGAGTTTGATACTACTATATTTTGTGTTCTCCTGTTGAACTGGAATTAATTTGGGTACTGACATTTTCTTTGGCTGCAGCTCATTCGAAGAAATTTTTGATGTTGATCACTTTATCAACTCCCTAAAAGATGATGTTTCCATTATCAAAGTTCTTCCAAAAGAATTTTCTTGGAGCACAAGAGAGTACTACGGCACAGGCATCCGTGCTACGAGAATAAAAACTGCACCTCTTCATGCCTCAGCAAATTGGTATCTGGAGAATGTCAGTCCTATCCTGCAAAGGTTTGAGAAAAAAAATGAATTTGCACCGTCTCTATTTGTTATGCACGTGTTTACACATTATGGATGTTGCTTGTGTCAGAAAGGCATCTTGTAGACTTGTGAAGTGATTCCCTTATGTGATAGTAGTTTGCAGTGACTTTCACTTGACCTATTGCACAGGATAACTAATAAATCCGTACATGTTTTTCCCATGTCATCTGCCACTGAGTTAGCTCTGTTTCTTTGAATCCGATGTGTATTCATTGTTTGAATTAATGAGTTGGTTACTTTATGAAGATAATTCTTTGCCAGCAATCTTATCCATCTGCTATCACTGCCAGCTATGGTATTGCTGCTATTGCCCCCTTTTCTCACCGCCTTGCATTTGATGAATTGCCTGTGGATCTTCAACGTTTGCGTTGTAAAGTTAACTTCCAAGCGCTGGTTTTTCGTCCTCACATTATCTCACTGGGGGAGACTCTTGTGAAGCGGTTGAGGTCTCCTGTCCAGGGGCATTACGATGGATCTATCCATCAAGTTGTAGAAGAAAGCACAAATCAAGCTGGAAAATATGCAGTTTTACATCTCCGTTTTGATAAGGTAAGCGGAAGAAGAATTTCTGCACAACTGATGGTGTTTATGTATTTTTTTAGCACTTCAAAGAATTTTAGCCCTGTAACATCCAAAACTGATCTGTACTTTTCAGGATATGGCTGCACATTCATCCTGTGACTTTGGAGGTGGCAGAGCTGAAAAATTAGCTCTTGCTAAGTACAGGCAAGTTATCTGGCAAGGGAGGGTATTAAATTCACAGCTAACTAATGAGGAGCTTCGGAACACAGGACGCTGCCCGTTGACCCCGGAAGAGATTGGGCTGTTACTGGTAGCCCTCGGCTTCGATAGCAGAACTAAACTCTATCTTGCTTCTCACAAGGTTTGACTCTTCTGTGAACTAACTCATTCTTCCAGGGAATATCATGAAGTTTTAACACGCATCACATGTTCAGGTATATGGTGGGGAAGCCAGGATTTCTAGCTTGCGCAAACTTTTCCCACTGATGGAGGACAAAAGGAGTCTTGCATCTGAAGAGGAGCTTGCTGATGTTGAAGGGAAGGCTTCTGTGCTAGCAGCTCTTGACTATTACATCAGTATGCATAGTGATATTTTCATCTCTGCGTCGCCTGGGAATATGCACAATGCTTTGGTAAGTTACGATTGCCTCTGTATTAGCTAGATTATTCCTTTAATAATTCCTTGACTATAACAAATTTTCATTTCAGCTGGCTCACCGGACATACGAGAACTTGAAGACCATAAGGCCAAACATGGCATTGTTGGGCCGCATATTTGTGAACAAGAGCATGGAGTGGTCAGAGTTTCAGCATGCTGTACAGGCAGGGCACAAGGGAAGATATGGGCAAATCAGGCTGAGGAAGCCAAAGCAATCTATCTATACCTATCCTGCTCCAGACTGTATGTGCCAAGGGTAGACTGCTACTAATGTACTAGGCTACATTCCACATCAAGCACTAATGTACTAGGCTCTGCATCTGCATGACATTGAGCTCAACGATTCTGATAGATCACCAGCTAATCTGTCAATTGCATCCTTTACTGGCCATTGCTAGATCCCTTGGATTGTAAAATTGGTTCTGAAGTTTTGGTGGTTTAGTCATTTAGCTCATTCGGTTGAATCTTAACTTACACCCACTTGACTTGTAGCTTCCACGAAGAAAAAACCTTTTCGGGGTCCATGTAAATTTTGAGATCACTGCTGTTCCCTGTATCTTTTTTGAGTTTCCCCTGTTCATAATAGTCTATGCAGATGTAATTAACAGAAATTCTTGGTTGTGACTGGTGAGAGCACATCTGACTCTCCACTCTTCTACTTCTGCATCTATCTATTTTACTAAATCCTGTTTTCTTTGATTCTACCCTTCCAATATATGAGATTTAGAGCTAATTAGCTTATTCTAAACGTCGTATATTTTGAAATGGAGGGATAACCAAGACTTCTACTGCTTCGTTCTCGACTAGTGGTCGCATGTGAGATGTATCCATCTGTTCGTTTGGCTGGTGGCTGGTGCTAATATGTTCTGAGAGAAAAGTACTTGTGGCTGATTTGTTCTGATAGAAACGTACCGCTGGCTGGTGGCTGATAAGCCAAACGAACGGGGCGAAACTCTCTCTTTGCCCATAAGAAAATAGGCAAGTTTTTGAAAAGAAGGAAAAAAGAAAAAGGAAATCGACAAATGGTTTCACAGATTCAGTTTCAGTGAGAACTAGCGTCGAATATGTGTTTTTATGGATAGTTTTGGGCGAAACTCTCTCTTTGCCCATAAGAAAATCGGCAAGTTTTCGAAAAAAAGGAAAAAAGAAAAAGGAAATCGGCAAATGGTTTCACAGATTCAGTTTCAGTGAGAACTAGCGCCGAATATGTGTTTTTATTGATAGTTTTGATATTTTTTTCTTGGAAGATTAGATTTGATATTTGAGTGTTAGAGCATCTCCAAGGGCATATGAATATTTGTGACCTAAAAACACTTTTAGATATACGAGAGAGAAAAATTTAGGTATCCAAAAGTTATCTTCTCCAGCAGCATATCCATAGCGAAGAAATTATAGCAATCCAACATTTGGATTGGTATATTTGGGTGAAAAAACACTTTTAGATATAAGAGAGAGAAAAATTTAGGTATCTAAAAGTTGTCTTCTTTAGTAGCATATCCATAGCGAAGAAATTATAGCAATCCAACATTTACATTGGTATATTTGGGTCAAGGAGAGAGAAATTTAGGTCATAGCCTAAAATAGCAAACTATATAGGTATCCCGCTGGAGCACTGTTTTAGAGTGTTTTTAGGTATTTGATGATTTTTAGTTATAACAACTCACTTTAGATAAGCTGTTGGAGATGCTCTTACATGCAAAAAGTTTCACAAGAGAGACAGAAATAACATTTTGTCTCTACACCAAGAAGTCCCTGGGCATCCATTTTTTTTAACAAGTAACGATATTTTCTCTACACTAAAGAAGAGCAAATTCCACGAAACCACGTCTACTCTGGCCATTATTGCGCAAAACTTCAGGACCTTGGGCTAATGGGCTGGTTTCATGTAACCACACGTTTTATGATCTTTTGGTTTCAGCTAAACCCCGGTACCTAAATGACACTACCGGACACGACTGCAGCCTCCCATGTTGATGATCGACTTAAAGCCGGGCGTCGACGGTGCGGCCAGCAGCAAACTCATGAGCCGACACTGTCCGGTCTAAAAGAAAGGAAAGGAAAAGGATCAGCCGGCTCGTGCTAGCACAAGCACGGCAAGGTGGTTATTCGGCGCGCATGGCCTCCGCCGCTCCGCGACCGCTGTTTCTCCCTCTTTGGATGCAAAGTCCCTAATGATCCATTTTACGACGTCAAGGTCCATGAGTGTCGCATCCGTCCACCAATGGCAGCATTGCTCTCCCAGCGACGACAAGCCAGACATCATCTACAAACACAGCACAACATTTTTTTTTTGAGATTAAGCACAACTTTATCTGCCAAAACTCACGACATCGTGCCAGCCAACCCAACTGGGGCTCGTGCCAAACCGGCCCAACACGAGAGCGCGTCGTCGGCTGCCGTAGGGCCCGTTTCAGTTTCGAACAAAAATGGCCGAGCCCACGAACGGAAACACACAGACCACACCAGAAAACCCTAGATGTTCGATGACAGCTATATATACTGCGGACGGTGCACTACCAAACCCAAGCCTCGTCGACCTCAACGATCGCCGCCGCCGCCTCCCGACCTGGGCCATTCTACTCCGCTCTCCCTTAAAGCTTGTTGCAGCTCGAGTCGAATAGCGAGCGGCTTTGGTTTTTTCTTCTCCCGTGATTTCGCTTCGCTTCAGATCTTGATTGTTGTTTGATCGGTCTTGCTTGTTTGATATTGTTTGGCGATTTGGAAGGGATTCGACCGGAGCAGGTGATGAGAACAAGACAGGGACATCAGAACCCTCTTTGGGCATGATAGACTGAAGTCTTCAATGGGAATCTCTCTGATGCTTTTGTTTTCCCAAAACAAAATCAATGCCTCGACCCCCCCTCGTTTTCTTTTATCTTTGTTTGAGTGTTTGTAATGAACAGTTTGCTCGATCTCGGAGGTTCTTTTCTTTTGGCTGCCGATGATGCATAAAAATGCACGTATTATCGGATTGTTCCATGACGATCTACAAAAATTGTCACTACCACTGAGGCAGAGTCGTAGATCTGCAATCTCTCTCTCTCTCTCTTTATTTGGATTTATTGAATTTATGTTTTTTAAATCCTTTTTTGCTAGTCTGATATCAGCAGCAAATTGCCAATGATGGTGTTAAATATACTTTGTAGCGTTCTCGCCATGAAATAAACTCAAAGCTGAGGCATTTGCACAATTGCACTTAAGTTCTCGTTTACCAATACTTTCACCCCCGACGATTCTCGTTCTAATTTGCACAATTGGTCTGTTTACCAATACTTTATTTGATTCATAGCAACATTTTCATTAGGATGGAGTCGAAACAAATAAATCTATATGTTCTTAGGTCGTAGCCGCAGTGCGTTTGGGCCCAAATTCTTTGGTGGCTATATGAGTGCAGGACTCCATCATTAACAGTGGACTTGCTTGCTATTGCTATTCACGTATTTAGTTGCCGCTTAGCGCAAAGATAAATACGATAGTTATCAGTTGATGATTGAAATGGTTAAATACGGAAATAATGAGCAATCCAAATATGTATACAAAGCACAGGCTTATTTTACCGTAAATAATCCAAAACTTACAGGCTTACAGGCTAGCAGGTGATGAGAACACGACAGGGACATCTGAACCTTCTATTGGTCATGATGGACTGAAGTCTTCAATGAGAATCTCTCTGATGCTTGCTTTTCCAAAACCAAATTGGCAATTTGCCGATACTTTTAATGACACGACATAATTTCAATGACCTGAACAAATGCTTCTTCAGGTTTGTTTGACTAGTCACGGCATTTGTTTTTTAAAAAAGCATAGCAAATATATTTATAAAAAAATTATAAATAGTAGTGTCATTTATTGCATAAGTACATATAGCAATGACGTATTTTTAAAAAAGACTTATGTAATATATGTGTTGACCCTCTACATTAGGATTAATCAACATTCCCCTTATGAAGCTAGAAGTTGGCCCGGGAGGTTCAATTTGTTAATCCAAATTACCACTTATCTATCCTCCTACAATTAATATTACTTAATCAAGCAATACACGATCTCGCTGTCTTTGATTTGCATGCTTTTACCGTCATCGGGCAACTTGAGTAGCGGAATTAGTCATTGGGCAAGAGTAGCAGAATTAGTCGATGGGCAACTTGGGTAGCAGAATTAGCACAATCAAATAAGAGGTAAGCAATGTATGTTGGTAAACTGATTTCTGCAAATATGAAAAACTTTATTATGAAATTATCTAATATTTAAATCTAATATTGAAATGAGAAAATCTGGTATTATGAAATGGGAGCCGGATTCGGTGTCACCATGTAAGGGCACGTACAACAGTTTAGACAGCTGCTGTTTATTTAACACATACAGACAGTTAAATAGTCAGCTCTACAACAATTTAGACAGCTGTTGTCTATTTAGTTGTTTGTGTGATAATAAATACGCACTCTGGTTTCTGATGTTTTGCACGGTTGGATCTTCTCCCTCTCACGCCTCTCACGACAATCACAAGAACAAGTATAAAGTAGACAAGACACGATATAGGTGGAGCTTCTCTTTATTCCTCAAATCGATATCTTATAATAGGGGTGCTCCTCCGTATATATACTCCGAAGTAAGGGTAGAGTTTGGTAAGAGCCCACAACGTAACCGGACTAGGACTATGAGTCCTTTATCTCCCTTACCTTCTATGGTTAGTAGGTTCGGTTAGGACTCTCCAAGAGTCCTTGTTTTACAACACCCCCCCTTGGGCGATTACCACGAATACATATGCCTCATCAAAAACTCCATCCGAAAACCCGGTGGGAAAAACGGTACTTAGAGAAAAGAGTACATACCATCCGTTATTGTATTGCACATGTTGCCTCATTAAAAACCTTATGTAAGAAACCTTCAAGTAAAAACTTACAAAGGAAAAGAGTACAACATTAAACCTTCTTGGCCATATAAATTCTATATTTGTTATTCTTCGTGAATAGCTATCAATCTTCTAGATTTACACATGAACTTTCAGATTCTTACAATAATGATCTTCTTGATCTCAAATAATCTAAGTGGTAAACCTTTTAGGTTCATTTAATAATTAATCATCAAGTTGATTCCTTCTAGGTACAACATAAAATTTTCAAATCTATACATGCTCCCCCTCACAATGATATCATTTAAATTTCAATGTTTAAAATGTTTTAGTCATATTTTTCAGAAATATGAGTAAGCAATGATATTCCATTATCATAATACTTAGTCTTTCATAGACTTAATCTTCTAAATTATGATTGAGTAATTAGGAGCAATATGCTTCATGCACTTATTACCACTTTTAGTTGTGCAACACAAATAAAGTTTAATCCTTTCATAGGATCGTGGGGATTAATCAATCTTCTTTTGGCATTAAAACGGGATAATTTAATCTGCCAATCACCAATATACCTTCTATGGTATTTGAGGATACTTGCTATTTAGTGCTAGCTAGCTGTATATGCACTTGGAAGTGCTTGTATGGTTTCTCGGTTCTTTTAATTCAATAACTCAGGTCTATGTGAGTCGTCATTTATATCTTCAGAATTATTGGTGTTCATTCAGGAATAGACTGATAAGTCATTCATTGACTATTTCCTTCATGGATTTCTAATTCTTCGAGAATAATATTTCTTTTCTCTGTGAGAAATTCTCTCATGCAAGAGAGAAGTGATAGTCCTTTTTATATTAATTTAAGTTCTTCATTAAACTTTTTACTGAGAAAGTGTTATTCATAACAAGTCATTCCCTTCTAGGATTTTTCTCTTCTCGAGACTTTTAATATTCTTCTAGAATATTATCTACCTTAGACATTTAGTACTTAATATAAGATTAAATTATGTTTCTTATGATTTTATCCTTGAAGGAAATTATGAGTCCTTCAAGGATCTCTTCTCATGATTTTGAAAGTATGTTGGTGCCATTTGCCAGATATGTAGCAGAATATCCATTCATATATAATGGGAGTTTACTAGCCTTTCTCAAAAGACTTATGAGCCATTGCATTTCACCATATCATTATTTCATAATGACTCTCTAATTTGAACTTCTAGGTTCAAGTATTTTCTTCATGGTTCAACCTAATTTTCATTCTTTCATTGACCCGATATGAGCGCTTCATGCGACTCTGCCATGGACTTTGTTATGGATCCATTTTCTCATTAGAGAAACATTTCCAATAATAGAGGTATTGTTGTCAACATTTATTATTCTCTCCCATATCTCCAGGATAAGACTATTATATAGTCAACTAGTATCTGCTATGCCAATACAAAATATTCCGCGCGCTTTATAGTTTTAGGCATTCATCTTCATTGATTATTTCTTAGTACGTGAGGTAACGATCTTCTTTTCGGAATTTATGGAGATTTTCATTCAGATTATTTGACAAGTTCATTTGGTCCAAAACCAACAGGCGTCCCCGTAGATTTTAAATTAATGATCAAGTCATTTGCGATAGTGAGCATACTATTAGATACCCTGGGTATACTTCCACACATAGCATTATGTTTACTGCAAGTAAACTTAACTTCTGGTTAATAACTTCATGTTGTTTCTCCTGATTCCGGATTCCCATTTGCGAGTTTTCATTGTGTACACATTCTCGCTGTGGTCAAATCCTTCAACGATTTTTCACTTCTAGTGTGTTTCCACTTCGGGTGATGTCCTATTCTAGGACTTTCTCACATTTAGATTTTCTGACATTATACTCTGCTTCATGCTGAGATTTTATTTCTTCTAGAAATCTAGTGCGGTATTATATCTCCGCTTCAAGCTTTCTAAGAATACTTGAATTCTAATATAAGGCATTCGATAGGTATAGGCTTTCTCTCCCCCCTAATGCTGATATTAGATATTCTTAGTAGCATACTTTTCATAAGATATCCCCATATCATGAGCTTCTTTTAATGGAAATTCAGATCCATATTTCTCCAACTTCAAGTGGATGCCCATTTATGTATGCTAAATTGGTGAAATTATTTTATAAATGTTTCACGCACATTTTCAAATATTGACATTCATATATGCAGTGATCTAGACATATTAATGTAGTGGCATGAAAACAAATACATATACTTCATAAAGTTACTTCAATTTATAATTATGCAAATATAATTTACATAGAATTTCTACTAGAAAATTTAATTGCTCGCCCATTCAAGAATTCCACATATTTATTAAAATTCTGAACCCATTAACACCAAATTATTTTTCACACAATGGACTTATATGTCCATTTTCTTTTCACGATCCGCAAACCCATTCTAATCGGGTCATCCAATTTCTAATTAGATAAATTCATTATTAAGCCAATTTTAGACCGGTTTTCTCCCCCTCATCTCAACCTCTCACGACAAGCACAAGAACAAGTATAAAGTAGACAAGACATGATATAGGTGGAGCTTCTCTTTATTCCTCAAATCGATATTTTACAATAGGGATGCTCCTCCGTATATATACTCCGATGTAAGGTAGAGTTTGGTAAGAGCCCACAACATAACCGGACTAGGACTATGAGTCCTTTATCTCCCTTATCTTCTATGGTTGGTAGGTCCGGTTAGGACTCTCCAAGAGTCCTTGTTTTACAACAGGGAGCACGAGCCAAAGCAGTAGACGAGATAGTAGACAACAACACTCTCTTTCCTTATTAAATGATGGCCACATCAGCTCATTTAATCTATGTGACAACAAAAAGACAGCTGCTGTCTGTGGGTTGTACGTGCCCTATCTGGCGCCCCATATCCAACGTCCAACTAGGATCCAACGGTTCCTGATACTTGCAAGCACCCGAAGCACATCAGAACTTGTTTTTTCAACAGCGCGCGGGCAGGTGGCGCAGCCGCGGGAGCGCTCCTATCCCGCGCCACTGAATCGAAGCGGCGGATACTGCTAGAAGCTTATCTGTGATGCACAAAGCCAGAGGCATGAGAACTTGACGGCGACGAGGACGCGCATGTTCTGCCGGACTTTCCGGAGTCTGTTGGCGGAGCGGTTCCTCGGCGAGCCGCTCCTTGTCGCTCCGCGAAGCCGAACATTGGCAAACATCAGCAGCCAATAGCAAATTAAGCCGTCTCTAACAAAAGTGGGAGTAAAAATTAAAATTGGGCTTCCTGGTCGAATCGACGCCCAGGGAAGAGGAAAGCCAGCCTGCCGCTGTTTTGAGTATCATGATGTGCCGCTCTCTGCTCGGCGAAGGCCTGCTCAATGTTGCGCAATGACATGGAAGCGGCAAGCCATCCCCTGCTAGTGCCTCCGCTGCGCCTGGCAGCCGCCCGTCTCCCTCGTTGCACCGTAGCGGCCGCCCAGCCCTGCTCCTCCTCCGGGGCAGCACGACGCCGAAGTCGCGCGGGAGAGAGAGCAAGCGCGCGAGGGAGGGAAGTGTTCGTCGGCAATCCGATTTCCCCTCTGCCCATGGCCTGCGCTTTTTTTCCCGGTGAAAAGATGTTTTGGCAGTGAAAGACTTGCAGCCGTCGGATGGATTTGGAGGGTACATATGCTGCCGCCAGTTACGTGGTGACTTGCCCGAATCCGGCTCCTATGAAATGTATCTAAGACTGTAAGAATAGATGAACTAAGCAGTTCAGGTCGTATGGCCCTAAAATTTGGCATTCTCATCCAACTTGCATACGAACTAGTGATTTGCGCGCCCATGCGCGCATATGGACGCATGTAGGACGGATGAGAAATTAATATTTAGGTATGTTTAACTTAGAATTGAAATCTAATGTAATTTTCTATACTTAGTGCTACGTGATTTAGAGAATACACAAATTTCAAAAATATATTATTTTCTACCAATATTTTTAAGGCTACTATATTTGCTTAAGTGGTTATGTTTGGTAAAAGTTTGCGACTCTTTAAAAAAAAATGGCCTGAGAGAGAGCGCATGGACGACGGGTTCTATTTCGCAAAAGCCCGAGGGTTCTTCTGCAACGCGTGTAGGACGGATGAGAAATTAATATTTGGGTATGTTTAATTTAGAATTAAAATCTAATATAATGTTCTATACTTAGTGCTACATGATTTAGAGAATACATAAATTGCTATTGTTTCTGTAAATTTTATTTACTCAATTGTTAATTTAGATTTCAAATTTTACCTATTTTCTAGACTTGGTGCTATGCATTTAGAAAATACAAAAAATATTATTTTTTGTAAATTTTTAACATAATTGATGATCGTCTACCAATATTTTTGAGGCTACTATGTTTGCTTAAGTGGTTTTTGGTAAAAGTTCGTAAGTCTTTAAAAAAATGGCCTGAGAGAGAGCGCATGGACGGCGGGTTCTATTTCGCAAAAGCCCGAGGATTCTTCTGTAAAAATGGCTGAGAGAGGGGCGTGGACGGCGGGTTCTATTTTGCAAAAGCTCAAGGGTTCTTCTGCAAAAATGGCTAAGAGAGAGGCGCGGACGGCAGGTTCTATTTCGTAAAAGCTCGAGGTTTCTTTCACAAAAATGGCTGAGAGAGGGGCATGGACGGTGGGTTCTATTTCGTAAAAGATGAAGGACTTTTGTGTAAAGTGACCGAAGTTCGCATGATCTGGACTGTCCATCCGGCCGATCTAACGGCCGGGAATTGCCCATGACGTGGCTTCTTGGTTTTGCACGGACTCCGTCCGGTTTCTTGTATAGAAATTTCACATTAGACAAGTAACGATGCTGCTCACATGGAAATGAGGTGGTATGCCCTTAGAATATCTGCAATAGCATAAATGTTGCACAAGACAATTCAACAAAACAAACTGGGATACCAAAGGTAAATCAGGTTGTTAGAGTTTAGCACCAATTACCTTAACAATAGGAGTTTAGTACAAAAAAGAACTATTGTGGAGAAATGACGATAATATTTCTGTAGCAAACAGGAAAGGAAAGAGCTTACTGGGAACTTTGGCCAGGCTGGGCAGACCTATAGCTGCATCATTAGGATATATTAAGGATTAAAAAGTACGAAAATGGACAACATAATATGACAACTCTTCAACCTCAACATGTTAATCAATAATTGTAACTAGGTGTTGGATATTCTATATGGTTTAGAAGACTAGAGGGTTCTCAGCAGAATTGAAAAGAGTTTTAGAAAAGCTGTCAAGACTCACCTGAGAATCTACTGGAGGCAAAAAGAGTGTATTGGAAGCAAAGGGCAACATTCAGATGGGTGAAATTTGGTGACGAAAACTAATTTGAATTCAGCTGGGTTAATTTAAAGACCAAATTTGGGAAAATTCATTATTTGACACTAAAATAAAATTTGGTTCCTTTTTTTGCTCCGAAAAAAGTTTACGTTCTCTATTTGACATTGATTTTTAACTGCATTCCGTATTTGACATTTTCAATCACTTTTAAAAGCTAAGTCAGATGAAACGTCATCAAAATCACCTTCAAAATTAATCAAATTTTGTCTAACAATATAACAAATAGACATGAACATATGTTATTCAAAACAATACATGCAATTTTATAGTTTTAAACTTAAAATTAACCAAACTAGACAATTTTTAAAACCAATCTGAATTTATCGCACTAAATTTCTCTCAAAAAATTAAGAAAAAATAACTAATATTTTCACATGTGAGACAATAGCATATAAAATTATTTCCACCATAAGTTAAATAGATAATTATCAGTTCCATCTAAAATTTCTAAAATACCTTGTTCTTTCCAATTCTATATATAACTTATAATGGAAAATAATTTTATAAACTACCACATTACATATGGTGAATAATAGTTATTTTTCTATAACATTTTGAAAGTATGTTGGTGCCATACAATTCATATTTGTTTTAAATATAGTCTAATCTAGTGAATTTTAATTTTAAAACCATAAATGCATATGTGTTCTTTTAAATAAAATACATTCATATCCATATGTTATATCATTAGAAAAAGTTCTATGAATTTTAAAGGTTACTCCCTCCATTTTGTTTTGATAGTCTTATTTTCAAAACAGAAATGTTCTTTTTTGATAGTCCTATTTGAGTGGTGTCTTGGGTTTCACAAAGATAACTATTTTGATTCCCGTGTAGAGTAGAGAAAAAGGATTGGCGTGTGGATATGATGATGTTAATTATAATGCAAAAATAACTCCATTAATGAGGAGTCATGATGATATAATTAGTTGGATGATAAATACTCCATTAAATAGAATTTATGAAATATTTGCTTTGCCAATTAATGTGATTCTTGAGAACATCCAACTCCTAGCTAATACTATTAGATGCAAAGCTGGCTCCATGCCTTTTGCATATTTGGGCCCATCTTAAGGAACCACAAGACCATTAGCGGATGAGTTCATGCCCTGCTTAAGAGCATCTCCAAAAGACTCTTTGTATCTTTTCTAACTTATAGAAACAAGATTGAACAAAGAATGATGGGCTTGCCTCCTCTTCTTTCCTACTCTGGTCAACTTGTGATGGTTGTTGAGTACAACGCCAACTTTTTTCATGGGTGTCTTCAAATTCCATGCTTGGGCTATTAATCAGATAGACTAGAAACATTATCTTTGGGATAGAGGTGATATCAATAGGCGAGGTGGATGCCTAGTTGCTTGGACAGATGCATGCAAATTTCAAGATCAAGGTGGCTTGGGTATTTTGGATATGAAATCTCACATCAAAGCTCTTTTTCTAAAACACATGCATAAATTTCACAATAAAGAGGACCTACTCTTGGTTAGGCTCACTTGAAAATTATATGTCAGGCCCATTCCTCCACACATTAGACTTGGAGTTGGTTCCTTTTGGTGGAGGGATGTTCTATCCATTTTAAAAACTTTCAGAATGATTGCTTCTTGCAAGGTTGGAAGGGGTGACATAGCTCCCATGTGGTAAGATACTTGGGACCTCCGTGTTTTAGACCTGAGATTCCCTCGACTTTTCTCCTTTGCCAAGAGTGAGAGATCCTCAGTTTACCAATTCTTGAGCCATGACCTCTCTTCAAATTTTCAGTTATTGTTATCTATGGAGGTTTGTTACGTGTTTGTATAGCTGACAACCCTCTTGGGAGCCCTTCAATTACAACGAAACGTCAATGATGCTTGGCATTATATCTGGGGAACATACATCTTCACTTGCAAGCAAGGCTACCTATCGCTAATTGGCACTAGAGACGCCACTCCTCTCTTCACCAAACACCACATCGATGTTTTAATCTAGTCAACGTGCTGATCAAAATCATGCACTACTCATTTTCTCGGATATCCAGGGACAAAATTGAAAAATCTATGAGATCACTGCTTTCCTTAAGGAGGAATATGTTCTTTATGCAAAATAGGATGTGGCTAAATTATAAATACTATGGAACAATGACATTGTACATGATGCAAAATAATTCAGATTGAAGCACCCTTCACGAGTTAGAGGGGTACACATATGTTCACAAACATGATAGCCCTATAATAGAATTGCAGTGAATAATGTGTTACGAAACTAACATGGCCGAAGATTAATTTGATGCCAAAATAACTACTAGCAACAAGATAAAGACATGCCAATACAACCATATTCATATGAAAGATCAACAAACCCTACACATGCTAGTAACGCAACAGTAATGCATATCGAGACTTCCATCATTGGATGAGTAGGTAGATGATGCCAACCGAGGAAGATGATGGGCAGACAACGAAGTCGAAGTAGATGTGGACGAAGTTAGAGAAGAGGAAGTAGAGACAAGTACGCTTCCCAGAAACCTGATCGATCACACACAAACTTGATTATCCCGCTTCGAGGGCAAACATTGCAGTCTAGGTGTTGGTGATGTGGAGCCAAATTGATGAGCTGTAAAAAGAGAACTGTCTAGCAGAAGTTATGTGTTCTCTAATGCATGTTGCAAAATTTCAAGTCTCCCACAAGAGCCTCCCTTATATGTTTGCTTCCACCACTATAGACAAACAAGGTGGTACCGAACCCCCATGCCATCTCTACACACCAAAATGACTTTCCTATATGAAATATTGGCCCAATCAGCTGTAGCCCAATGGCCCAACCAATGTGTATAGGCCAAATCTTCCAACATAATGTCAACTTAAGAATAGGAAAATATAATAGAAGACATTTGAAGAATCGCATCAGTTTGCTATTTGATGGATGACCTCATTTGGCAATGCAATAGATTTAGAAATGGAATAGAGGGCCGGTTCATATACAAAAAAATGTAGAACATTGAACCTAAACTAAAAGGAAATAAATGAATCAAGGGTACAATTCCTCTCCCAAATGTACTAGTGGGGTGCATGCACAAAGAGGATTTAAAGTAGAGCAGAAGGCAACAGAGAATACAGACCAACGACAATGGCGTGGTGGACGTACATGCCACCAACACATGGCATCCTCCCTCCCCGTGCCATTGGGCCAGCTATCGACCTCCCTGCATTGCTGGTGCCTGGTGAGGCTTGGGCTCGGAGTGGCCCATCTAGTGATGTCGAGTTGTTGACCTCGTCCACGAGCATATCTTTGATGGGTGCAACCAGTTCCATGATGTGGATGGCCGTCGCCGCTCGGGGAGCCCTCGAGCTCCGCACACACGTTGCCTGTCGGTGCTCCGAAGCGCTCTGCCCACCCCTACTCTTGATTAGGTGGGTATGAGGCGATGCTGGATAGTAGAGGTCACATGAGGGGAGGTGCTCCTCGAGACGACGCGTTGGGGCAGGTTGATGGTGGAACGGGGGGCTCTTAGCTGTACCACCACTCCCTATCGTCTTCGATAGCGCCATGTTGTGGATTTGGCTACGCTGGTGGCGTATGGGGAGGCGGCCGTGCAATGTGGGGGAGGAAATTATGGGGGGGAGAGGAAAGATGTGTCATTTCTGGATAGTGTGTAATTGATGGATGTGGGTAAGCGCGGGACTATATAGAGCCGTGGTGTAAAAAATCAGAGATTGGATAAATCATTTGATGGAAGACTACGGGAGGAGGAAATATTCGGTGTCCCCAGTTCTCTTGTCAACCATTTTGATGTGATTTTACCTGACAAGTGGGCCCTATGTGAGAGGTACGTAGGTATAATTTTGGATAATAATTAACCTTAAATGTATAGATACAATGCATAATTTCGACGATGCGGCCTAAAGCCTATACAATTTTCACAGCACTAAAAACTTTGTTGCACCGTACACATGGAAAAAAAGAGAAACGTTCGAAGTCGATTCAGGTTGTGCAGACTTATACGTAGAAAATTTTGACCACTCCGGAGATGATTGAAAATAAGCATCCGAATTTAACAAACTTTATGCTAAGCATGCTTGTAATGCATATATATGTTCTTTCAAAGTTTGAAGAGTTTGATAAGAAAGCGTAAGATTTTGGTGGGACCAAACCCCTTTCATTAATCTTAGAAACCATCCGATTTGGTTGGATATACATTTTGTTGGACCCAATTTAGATGAGAAATATTTTTAATTGTTTTTGTTTTTATAATATACATTTCTTATTTGACACCAAAACAAATGTTGATTCCTTTTTTGGCATTGGAAAAATTTTCCTCCTCTATTTGACACTAACTTCTAAATTTTATTTCTTAATTGACATTTTCATCACCGTCGTCGGTTAAATCAGGCGAAACGACCTTGAAATAACCTTCAAAATTCATGGAACTTTTTCTAATGATATAACATATGGATATGAACGTATTTTATTTAAACCGACACATGTGCATGTATGATTTTAAAATTAAAATTTGCTAAATTAGACTATCTCTAAAACAAATATGAATTCTATGGCACCATAATACTTTCAAAAAATTATGGAAAAATAACTATTATTCACCATATGTAATGTGATAGTTTATAAAATTATTTTCCGTTAAAAGTTACATATAGAATTGGCAAGAACATGATATTTTAGATATTTTAGATGGAACTCATAATTATCTATTTAAGTTACGATGAAAAATAGTTATATACACTATTGTATCACATGTAAAAAATATTAGATATTTTTTCCTAATTTTTTGAAAGCATTTTAGTGAGATAAAATTCAGATTTATTTTAAAAATTGTCTAGTTTGGTGAATTTTATGTTTAAAATTATAGATAGGCATGTATTGTTTTGAATAACATATGTTTATTTCTATTTGTTATATTGTTAGAAAAATGTGATGAATTTTAGAGGATATTTGGAGGATGTTTCGTACTATTTAACTTTTGAAGGTGACGAAAATATCAAATAAGGAATAAAGTTAAAAGTTAGTGTCAAATAGAGAACGAAAAAGCTTTCAAGGTCAAAAAAGGAACCGGGTGTTATTTTAGTGTCAACTAAGGAATTTTCTCTAGATTTATAGTATAGATATAGATCCATACAAAATAAAAAAATGGATGCTCCATAGTTTAATATGTAAGCTTTTATTTATTTTCGTGGGCAACGTTATTTTTGCAGGAAGGTCATACTGTTTTCTTTAAATCACTCCGGGCTCCATTTAGGCCATCAGTGTACGGTAATATCACCCTGGCGGCCGCCGCCTCCGGCGCCGCGCTCGTCAGCACCACGAGCAGGAGCAGTAGCGGCGGCGCAGCTTCCGAAGGCAGCGGCGTCGGCGTCCATGGCTGCGTCGGAGCAGCATGAGGACGTGGAGCGCATGCCCTTCCCCGTCGAGCAGCTGCAGGTACACATTCGGATCCCCTTACCCCCGGCTGGAACCCTTATTGCTTTGTTGGTTCGATTGGGGTCCCACGCAGCAGCGGAGGAGGAGGACGACGCCGACCTCCCGCTCCCGGCCCTCTTCGACATGGCGTCCCGGCTCCACGGCCTCGCCTCAGCTCCGCCCTCGATCATGTTCCCGTTCCCCCTCTGCTGCATCTATCCGTCCTTCTCATAATCACCCAGAGATTAGGCTATCAGTCGAGTTGTGCTTATTAGGTACTCCCTCCGTATGGCTAAAGGAAGCCGTTTATGATTAGGTTTGAGTCAAACTTTCGGAATATAAATTATAAATAACTTTTAAGTTGTTGAGTTTGAAACCGTAAAAGTTATATGAATAGATTTATTTTGAAAAATACTTTTGTAGAAGTATACATGTATCACTTTTCGATAAACATTTTTATAGAAATAAGAAGTCAAAGTTGTGTTTTGAAGACCGTGTCGCTGTCCTAAACGGCTTCCTTTACCGGTACGGAGGGAATACTTGATTTTGTGCTGGGCAGGACGGGATTCGAAAGGAGGTCGAGTTGCTGCGGCGCTGCGATGAGATGGTCAGCAAGCTTGGGCTTTTCTTGCCCAACGAGACCAAGGAGGACGTCTCCACCACCAAACTCAGGTACCATACATGACACTAGGCGGCTTGCCAGTTATAAGTGCAGCTTGGACCACAGCAATGCTAGAATGCTTACAACTGTCCCAGTGTTTCACAAATTCAATTGTTATTATGGTTATAATAGTCGGTGGCCTTTGTTGATATTTTAGGGCCTTGTTTAGATCCCAAATTTGAGAGGCCAAATTTGGGAGTATAGTGTCACTTCGTAATCATTGCGCCACTGTAGCATTTCGTTTGCCAATCTCAACTGTTTTGGTCTCCAAAAATTGATTAATTAGGCTCAAAATGTTCGTATCGTAGAGTACAACAAAACTGTGCAATTAGTTTTTGATTCCATCTACATTTAGTACTTCATGCATGTTATGACATTTTGATATGATGAGAATCTTCTTTTTGTATAGTAAACTTTGGGGGTGGAATTTGGGATCTAAACAAGGCCTAGGTCCCATGCTATCTCGGTGACATGACCGAGAAGATTGCACAGGAGGATCGGGTCCCGATTCCTAAGTCATCACAGAACCATTTGAAGGTTACCAATCTGCCCTGTCACATTGGTCGATATAATTTAGCTTTGTAATTCATTTCTATGGGCGCTTTGTCTCATGGTAATTTGCCAGCACGTCACCCATTCCTCATGCAAGAATCATTCCTTTCATGTTTCACAGGAGTTCATTGCTCTATGCGAAGTACTAGAGCTTATTCCAGATAATGAGCTTCAATCATCTAGGCAGAAGCAGCCTGATACTGTGGCAAACAGAAGAGCACAGAAGGTGAGACCAAATTACTTTTTGTTCTTCACATAAACAGTTTGCAGCCTATAATAGAAAGCTAGAAAGACAATATATGTGTGACATGATCCTTCCATTAGGCCTGCAAAATTTGGGACACATAGGCTGCTTACTCTTCATATGTTTTCGACTTGGCTAACCTCTCCTCCTGTAATTTGATCTAAAAAAACTCCTTTAATTTACTATGTTTCTTATCTCCGGAGCCCTGCTTGCCCAGTTCAAACGTCAAAAAGCTGCAGAAACAATGTTCCAAGAGATTAGAGAGTGAAAAGAAAGGCATGGGCGCTCATTGAGGGCAGCTGCTTTATCTGCTGCTGTTGAAGCTGGGGAGGAAGATGTGTTGGAGGATGATGGGGAGGAAGAAAGAGAGGTTAGCATCCCACATTCCCACACCTGGAAGAGGTGTTCTATGTTGAATCATGATATGTTCATTATGGTTTCTATATTTCAGCATGTGTCAGTTTAAGATGAGCTGTGATATACTAGAACATATAGCTTTGCTCCTCTTGACAGGAATGATTTCATTTTATTTTATTTATTCAATGAACTGTGATATACTAGAACATATACCTTTGCTCCTCTTGGCAGGAATTGTTTTGTTTTATTATTTGAAATCAAAGTGAGCTGTGATATTCTAGAAGATAAAGCATTGTTCCATAATAGAGATGGATTCATCTCGATTTCAGTTCTTTTGGTTGGGATGCTTGAGTTCTTGCCTGAAGAATAGTGGTTCTTGATCTACTTGGCCCTCCTCTTGAAGTCAAGATTGAGCATTTCTTGCATTGAGAATATTGAATCCTTTCTGTAATGTATGGCAATTTGCTTGAGAAAATTACTGAACGAAGGGGTAATTCATTCTTCCATCCCCTATATTTCCTTCTCTCAATATTGTTTTTCCTAATTTAACTTTCTTGAGATTTACAATCTGACTGCACTTCTTGTTCTGCAGATGGCCAATCATACATGTGACAGGCGGATGCAACTTCAATGTCAATTCCATAAACCTGATAATGATCATATAATAAAAAATACCAGGCAATCTCGTATTCTTTCATGCGCAAGTAATTAATGCAGATAAGATGAAAACAGATGCAAACCTGGATGGCATGACATTTTGTGCACATGCTACAGACCTATAAGTACAACAGTTAAGTGGAACTATGGGAGCACACAATTCTTATGTACATCCTTTTGGAAGTACATCGCAGCTATGGTGTGTGTATCAATTGATGCATAATGAGGAAACTGCTGTTTTCTTGGTGCCCTTTGTTCCTTTCAGATTTGATCAGCTTGGAGTGCTTGAACTTGGGCTCATGCAAGATTGGTGATGAGGGTCTATTTCATCTGAAAGGTGATGTTAGGATGCCTGGATAAATTTTAAAGATGATACATGCAGAGTACTTACTATGTCAGTGCTGAAAAACGCAACAGCTTTCTTGGTGCAATGCTATCTTGCCAGGGGAGGCAACCATCTTACAGGATCATTGCGTTTATTGTATCAGCCAATATCTTTCCATTTGTAGATAAGGAAACTCACTGCATTTTAAACACGATGCCGCTGTTTCAGTCTTCAAGAATCTTCAGTCCATGGAGGTCTGGTGGGTTGATCAGGGATGCGGCCGTGAAGAACATCAAGGACCTGAAAGCTCTGGCGTTGCTGAACCTTATCTCAAAATGGCAACCTCACGGACCAAACCCTGGAGCTGGTATCTGGTACATATTGTTTTGATGCTTATTCCTTCATCTTGAGCTTATCAGCAAGCTTGCCTTTGTTTACCTTGTCAATAGTTTCGTCTGCTGACAGGCCTGACCGCGCTGGTGTCGCTGAACGTATCCAACTCACGGGTGTCCAACTCGGGCCTCCACCACCTCAAGCCACTGTAGAACCTGCTCTTCCTATCCCTGGAGTCCTGCCGGGTTACGGCGGCCGAGATCAAGAAGCTTCGGCTGGCCGCCCTCCCCAGCTGATCACCGTTCGGCCAGAGTGATACGGCCGGCACTCCCGCAGCAACCTGTAACTGTAAGCAAATGGTGCCTGACTATAGCAGGCGGCCTTGTACATGTTTTTGCAAGAACAAGGTTGAGACATATTTGTCTGTGTGTCGTGCCGGCGCGTCTGATGGACGCCGGACTACTTCATCCGTGTATCCCTATACCCCACGAATGCTATGATGGGAAGGAACAATTGTTTGTTTGCATATAGACTGGACTTTGTTTGATATTATTTTTTACTAAATTCTTGGAACGGACGCAGTTTTTGGACCCACGCTTTTAATTTATTTATTATTAGATATATAGCCCAAACCGTGAAATTCGCATGGGCTCTACCGTCGTCGGTTACGAAGTGGCCCGTTCGGATCGGATACGAATCCGATATTCCGATTGCGCCTAGTAGCCGGTGCGGCAATATATATATCTGGGGCTCCGCTTTTCCTCCCGGCCTCCCCTACTTGCGCCGTGTCCAAGCCCACAGCCGCAGCATCCTCCCATAGGCCATAATCCAGATATATACATCGAGTGACAGGTTAGGGTTAGATCGTGCGCGATGGAGCGCGATGACCGTCAGCTAGAGAATAAGGAGGCGAGAGCGACGAAAGGGATTAACAACCTGAAGAGGAAGCTGAAGAAGAGGAAGCTGAAGAACAGGGAGACGAGCGTGGGTGACAACCTCATCAAGAGTAGCGAAGCGATGGCTAACCTAGCCGGTGACAACTTGAAGGTCTCTCTGCAAGCTTGCGCATCGGAGGGCGAATTGGAGGTGGGTAATAAACTGGAGAAGGAGGCGATGGCTCTTCCAACGGTGGAGAAGGAGATACGGAGGCTGAAGGACGAGGCGATGGCTCTCATGAAGCCCACTGCGGCAGAAGCGGACGAGCCGGTCGAGCCCTCGAAGAAGAGGAAGAAATTCATCAAGCAGAGGTTGTCGCAGGCATTCATCGAACATTTCATGGCGACGCCCTTTAAGCCGATCCATTTGATCCCTAAAGACAAGGTGGCCAAACGTTCTCAGAGATATCGTGAATGGTATGCCACTCAAAAGGCTATCGCTGACAAGATCTTGGAGTACCAGCAGGCCCTTATCAAGATGTACGTAACCAAGGGCTACGCGGAGAACGAAATTGAAGTCACCGATGACGAGGAGAACTAGCGCAGGAACCAAAAGAGGTTTAATAGTTTGCAAGTAGGATAGAACCAAAAAGAAGTTTGCAAGTATGTAGCCCGTGTATGATCCGAGTGTTTGCTCGTTACTATGAGTGGTGTAATTGTCATCATTGTGCTATCTTAATATATGTCTATTATTTCGTATCATATTCGCTACAGATCCACTCCAGTACTTTATTTATTGTCATGGTGTTAATATGACACCATACTACTGGTTGTGTATTGGAGAATCACCATATTACAATTGGTGCTGATTGGAACAACACTAGTAGTAGAGATTTCTGGTCTTGCATACACCTAATCCAAATGAGTATTGTTTCTCCATAAGTTGTTCTGCTTGTGTAGGGGTTTGGTTTCTTTTGCGCTGCTGTTCAATTGCAACAGGAAAATCAGTTCCGTAGCATTAAAAGATTACTTCTGAGAAATACTATCGAAAGAACCTGCTTCCGTAAATTACCATTCAAGGATGAAGACTCTAGCTGAAAATACCATCCCGTTAGATTTCTATTTCCTGAAATCTTATTTTCCTCTTGGACCAACATAAACAGACTTGAAATGAGGCTAGGCTCTTTTTCACCAACCTTCCTCCCGGCAGCTCTCCGCCCCTCGGCACGTGACACACCCTCACAAGCAGAGTAGCAGACACAGTCAAACACTCTAATAGAGTAATAGTCAAGTCATACATAAATTCAACACAGTGATCAAGTCGGTAATCGGTGTCTCATGTATAGTGTTACAAACGAAAGAAGAGTAAGGTAATTGGCATCACCCTCATCATTGCCAGAGAGAGAAGGAAAAAACAGAACAAGATGGCAAACTCTATGGAGTCTTCCAGTAAAAGCTAATGCATGGAGATATACATCAAAATGGTCAATTATACAATTATTATTACTAATTAAATAATTGTTCAGTACAGAAACTCAAGATATATCACTAAATAGAAGTACTAAAGTTATTATGGGTACAGAAATAAGGGGGGAATGGAACTAGTTGGAAAGAAGAATATTTACCTGAGATCTAGCCGAGATACCTAGATAGAGTGGCTTCTCACCATCAGGCTGTCCGTTTGGAGGGATTTTCCCCTGACCAGGTCAGAACTCAGAACACGCAGTCTCAGGAATCAACCGTCAAAACAAGAGTGCGTGTCAAAGATACCTGGTAATGATGACAGTGCTTGTGCATCTCTGTTAAGTATCAGGAAAACCATGAATATCTTATTTCACTGCAACATATATGAATACACGTTTTTAAAGAAATAAAGTTCACCAAAGTATTCTAGACTTCTCTGGTTTTTGAACTCTCTCATTCATGTGTCTACACTTTGACAATGGTGAGCCTTTGTGCAAAATTTTGTGGCTGCTAATTTTTCACCAACTCCTAAAATCTTGCTGAAAGTGCCCAGAGAAGAAGGTGAGAGATATATGACTTCGCTGTTCTTATATGCTCGAGGTTTAGCTAAGAAAAAACAAGGCAATTCCTGCTTAGTTATTTGTTTGCTATTATGACCAAATATTCATATGCAACCATAGAACAGAGAATATATAGTGGGTTCTACATATATTTTCGTGATTTTGAAGCTTGAGCGCCATAGGGAATTTTTGCATATCATGGATAGCATGATATGCTCTCTATTTGTGCTGAAAAGGGTGATAAAAATGGTAAAGAGTCAATATGATCACCGATTCTTTTGCTACTTCCTCTTCATCTTAGCCTTGACAAAATTAATCCAAATTCCAAAGTAATCAGCAGGCTACTAATTTCCATGCTTTAGGGTCTGCATATACATCCATGCAAATGCTATATGAATTTACCCATACACCATTACACCGCTTAACTCCTATGCTATAATAATTATATACACTCAAGGGGCCAGGGCCTACTTTAGTAAAATTGATTGCTTTCCTCAATGAAAATATGAACTAGAGACGTATGTGAAGTTGTCAATTACATATAATAACGATGTAACTTCACCTTATATCGTATATTTAGAATAGCTAAAGTAGATACGTATATCAGTATAAGAAGAAATATTCAACTGCTCTTTGAAACAACTCTCATCGAAACAAGGCAAGGAATGAAAGAGACATCTCTAGAACAGAATGATGGTCCATCTCTTCCTTCCTCACTGGCGAGCTCATAGATAGTGCGCTGCCGCGCGTAGGGGTTTCTAGTTTATAACAATTTACTGCACTATGACCTCATCTGGTATTTTTAGCTAAGAAGGAAAAAAGCATGTTTATCTTAGTGATATTTTTCAAGTTAACTGTAAGTAAACATAGCCATTTTACAGTGCAAATTAATGTATTAACATATTATGAATCAAAACTTATATATTACCTCTAAATAAGTCTTTGTGCAAGTTATCTTTAAAGATTAAGATTAAGATTTGATTCTTAAAGATTAATATTTTTATTCGATTCTTAGTCAAAGTGTAATCTTTCTTTAACCATATCAAAAATGTAATGTTAAAGACAGATGATCTAACTAAACATAATTAGAAGAGTACTAGTCATTTTTGTTTTTGCAACAAGGAAACCATACACCATTTATTTTTCGATCCTGGTGTTCCAAGTTTTATTGGGAGAACAATTTAGATTGTTTTTGGTTTACAACCATTCGAAAAGCGCTGCCAAAATTGTTTCCAAATTAGTTACAGAGGATAGTTTCAACCATGCGCCTCCAAATTTGAGTGCGAGCAAGTACAACATGTGGGCCATGTGGCTGAATATGAAAGAAGAATGTATTCTTATGTGCAGATACAAACTGGATCCAATTTTGGTCACTGCATAAAAGGATGGCGACCAAGCAATAATGAAGTGAGCAACGCCATACCTTGGAAACAGTAGTCATGGAGATATTCAAATAATTTACTGCCTATTTGAATTATTCGACTATTTTTACAGTTGTCAGCGGTTTGAATAGCATTTGGTTGAGATTTGTAACAATAAATGATTAAGTGTAAAAATTATTCAGAGATGGGAACAATAGCTACAACTTTATTTAAAAAAGAACACGCCAAAAACATCATCACTAGTTTTATTGATACAGAATTCGGAGCTGAACCGATGCTAGTAGCTGCAAAGCTCTGCACCCTTGGTGCAAACACTCGAAAAAAATGCAATCTCTCATGTTCTGTACTGTGCTGCCCTCACTGATCCTTGGCGCCACCGGCAAAATGTTGGCGGCAAAGCCAGCGGCACATTACCCTATTGCAACACGACAGGGAAATTATCTCAGCACACAGGACATAAAATAAATTACCTACGATTTCGCTATTATGTGTGGTACATGTGATCGGGCAGAGTAATTTTGTATTTGTAAACCATCGTGCCGTAAGAAAGTACCCGAAACACATGAAATTGGTTTCCAGTAGTGTTTAACTGATCTCCAATTGAATAGTTTCTTCTTTGGTGTAATGTTTTCTTATGATTTTCTTGTTCTATTGTATGATGCTTGGTTAGAATAGTAGGTGATCGGCACATGACTTCGAGAAGCAAAAGTTTGGATCATCCCCAAGCTAACGGCAAGTGTTCTTATCATAACCAACATCATATTTTATTTCTATTTTATTAGAATTAGTTGGACCCTTAGTTTTATGTTGTGTCTTTAGTTTGAATCTCATGTTAGGGTTTACTAGAATTTCAATATATTTTTTAAAGTCTGGGTTGGTTATAATATCATATTTAGCTTTGTCGTTTGGGTTAATTTAAATTTAATCAACTTAAGTTCTGGAGATGAAATTGAGGATGTTGGAAACCTCGGTGATATGATGGGTTGGGAAATCTAAGCAGGATGGATTGTTCTTCGGGTTTGTGCTGGTTCCTACCTCAAATTTTAAGCATCAGTTCTCAAAGCCTGTAACCCTGCTTAACATCGTAGCCACGAGGTCTACTATGACTCTGGACATGGCTAATTAATTAGGGGATACATGTGTGGAAACTTTAGTTTATTAGCTGATAGGGATGGAAGAAGGCTTCCTTGCTCTCTACTCTGGATAGGTATTTGGAACGGAATGATACTTCTATGACTTGCCTAGTCCAGGAGTAGAAAAGGGATGGGAGATTACTTCTATGTCATACACAATGAGCTAATACTCATGGGAGGACTCTTCGTAAAGGCCTTGCAGTGAAACCCAGCCACATATCTCAGAAATATGATATGGGCCTTGCAGACCCTAGCAAACGAAAATCATGGCTCGTGGTAAAAGTGTGCAATATCTGTAAAGTGTAAAATTGATATATTAGTCGTGCTCATGGGAAGAGCAGCCTAGACTTCTTCGGGGTTAGTGGTGCACAAAGTGGTTGGTGGTTGGTTGGATGGATTTCCGAGGGTTGATTTATTCGGATGGATTTTCGAGGTGGATCGGATGGATTTTCGTGCATTTTCAAAATGGTTTGGATAGATTTTTGAAGTTTGTCTTGTTCTCGTAGTTTCTAAGAATTTAAGATTAAAATTAAGAATTTGTTTCTTAAGTGCGAGTTAAACCTCAAAATCTTCCTATAGCCTCATATCATATATTTTTTACTGTACTCGTGGAGTGCAGTTCGTTGTACTCACCCCTACTTTCTTTCCTGTTATTCCTCCAATACAGACTCTAGGGACGAGTTCACTGAAGACGACAGCTTCGACCAGATGTTTCGTTCTAGGCCGGTGTATCCCCGGTTAGCTGCATGTAGAAATGCGTATTTTCTTTCGGATTCACTGTCCATTTTGTAATGATGTTTAATGATTATATAAAATATTAGTATTGATTAACTAATAAAGCCGACATATGTATAATTTATTAATCATGGCATATATGCGGTTTTATAAGTTTTTGTTTATAAAACCGTGTGTAAAAATTACGTGAGTGATATGGCTAAATAGGAAAAAGAAATGCACTCTTACAGTACAGATCGTCTTTGGAGAATAAAACTGATGCTATAAAAGGATGGTGCCCTACCTTAGAAATGACGATCATGGAGGCATTCAAATAATTTACTGCCTATTTTAAGTTGTTTGAATGTGTTTTTACATTTCTTAGTATAATGACTACAACTTTATTTTTTTTAAAACACGTCTAAAATATCACTACGTTTATGCATATAGCATTTGGAGCTGAACCGAAGCTTTAATAAAGACGAGGCAAAGACTCGAAGAAAATGCAGTCTCATGTTCTGTACTGTGCTGCCCTCGCTTATCCTTGAACAAATCTTCGGATTCTTCCCGACGCCCGTCCATGATGAAGAATTGAAGAGGCAATAGCACGATGAGCAGCTCCTCTGCTGAAAAGAATTCGGTGGGAGCAGTGCGGTGCAGCCGCCTTGGAGAATGGAGATCGATCGACGACGGGTGCCGCCGTTCTCGTCCAGGCAGCGGAGAACACGGGCTGGATCGACCTCTGTTCATGTCCCTAGTTTTTGACTGGGCACACCGGCGCCCCGCCGGCGGCAGGGCAGGGGCCCCTGCTTCGCCGGCTTTTCCGTCCCGAACATTTGCTGCCACCACGCAATCACCTGTTCACCGCACGCAACGCAAGAGAGGTACACCGGCGGAGGCTTACCTGGGAACAGTCGGAGCTGAACTGCTCAAGCCTCCATGTACCCGCGACCAGTCAATGCACGCACCCTGATTCTCCCAGAAACAGCTTGCCACTGCTCAGTTCGTGATCGACGCGCCACAGTTGCAATTGCAAAGAAGCACAGGAGGGGTTTATTATTTAGCGCTTTATTAGCCTGCTGTAGTGCTGTATCTGTACCTTGCCAAACTGCCTTCAACAATGCTCTCGTTTATGTTGTCTACGACTGCTCAAACCTACCACGTTCTCCGAACCTGATAATTCACATTGAGATTTCTTTTGTTGACATTGACGCGGTGCACAATGCACCTTTCGATCACTGCTACTCTCTCTTTACTGATGAGCACATACCTGATTATCACATGAAACTCAAAACAGTAGCAGCATCCGATTCCCTTGAGCGCCAAGGACAGGGGAACCAGAGCAATTCATAGACCTGACTGTATGAGGGAACGGATCGAAGAGCAGGCCCGGCCGCGAGGCCCTCCTAGGTGTCGACAGGAGATGGTGTTCCATGCTCCTACGGGGCCTGGCGCCGTAGCCATATAGGTGCAGCATGCTCGCGCCCCTGCTCCCCCACGTCTCGTGTCCAGTCCAGCCCTATTGCGTGTTCACGTTACATGCATCGTCAGTTCAGTTCATCTGTTCATGCCGCCGGCCCGACTGTCCGAGCACCCGCTATAAGAGAGCAGTGGCACGCGGCGCTTCTGCAACAGCCATCGTCTCCCCAGCAGCATGCTCTGAAGAAAAAGAAACCTGAACCTGAAGCCCCACTGAAAGAAGCAGAGCTCACGCTGGGCAGCTTCTTTTGCATTGGTGCCATCAGGCCTGAATAGCAGTGTGAGCGATCGAGCTGTCCTCAGTGAGTGTGTAGGTTCTTGGGTACATGTTTGCCATCTTTTGATTTGCTCTTGCATGTGGGAAGGAGGCTAGCTATGTGTGCAACTTTGCATCGCGTAGCCAAGGATGACTTGCCGGCAGCTCTTTGCTCGGAAAACTGCAAGTCTAAATGTCTGATCAAGATGAAGGGAGCCGGCAAGTCATCTGTGGCTACGCGTTTGCCCCCTTCTCTCATGCTAGAGCGGTTAAAGATGCCACTTGCACTGAGATGTCAGATGTGAGAGTATTCGGAGTGCAGCACAGGTTATGTCTTAATTAGTTCCAAGAGCTAGCTTAATTAGTATGCATGTTTGCCATCTTTTGATTAGCTAATGTATCGTATGAGAATACGTGGCCATTCCATTTTGTCCCCACTTAATTAGTTGAAAATACGTCATGGATTTACATATTCGTGCTTTCTGTTGAACAAAATTAGATTACTTAGTTATCGAATTTATCTATGCTATATGTTTCCACATAATTTGACTCTTGGATACATAATCTTTCTCTAAGTGAATGTCACAATTAAATTACTTTTTCTCAGTTGATTGGTCCCAGTTCCTCGAGAAATCTGGTACTAGTAAATAGAAAGCCCCTTTAGCACAACAACAACACGAGATTTAATTATTTTTACTGTAGGATGTTGCTGTCCCAGAAGTCAGATAACAAATACACAAATAAAGAGCACATGAGGCCTATTAGCTCAGTTGGTTAGAGCGTCGTGCTAATAACGCGAAGGTTGCAGGTTCGAGACCTGCATGGGCCATGTTTGCGTACTTTCCAAGCCCAAGAGGGCTTTACGCTGTCTCTCTCTTTTGTCTTCCTTTATTATTTAGCGAAAGCAGGCCTTCACTCCATGGCCCATGCGAACTTTCCAAGCCCAAGAGTCCACTTTTTTGTTTTTTTTTTCATGCCTTTTGTCTGCCTTTATTATTTAGCGAAAGCAGGCCTTCACTCCATGGCCCATGCGAACTTTCCAAGCCCAAGAGTCCACTTTTTTGTTTTTTTTTCATGCGTACTTTCCAAGCCCAAGAGGGCTTTACGCTGTGTCTCTCTTTTGCTCGTTTTCCTGGACTTTTTCAAGCAGTGAAAATCTCGAGAGCGAGCAGGCCCCGCCCTGGCGTCTTCATTTTTTGACTTTTCTTCTGCGATTCAACTAGATATACACATACACAAGTATAGTATAGAGTATAGCAGCTAGTCAGCTATCTTCAGCAATTTCTCCTTTGGTTCAAAGTTCGGACGCCGGAAAAAAAAACTTAGACCAGTCTCAATGGAAGTTTCGTGGACACAATTACCTAGAGTGACACATCATCTAAAAGTGTTTGAAATTATGATGAAACACCCCCTCTCAATGCATAGTTTCATTAATTGTTGTTTCCTAGGTCACATGTAAGACACAGACTGTCTAGGTAACTGTGTACATGGAGTTTCATCACCATAAAACTCATTTCACCTCTTTCTTAATTAATACAGTAACACATCATCAAAAATGTTGACATGGTAGTCAATTTTTTGTCCATGAAACTTCCACCGAGACTGGCCTTAGGGTAGTCCCAACCCTCCATGTAGGATGGTTTCCATAGCATTAATTAGGCTGCTACATATGACTTTTTGCTTGTGTGGCACTGTATTAAATGAGAGAGTGGAAAGAGGAAGAAACTGGGTCTCATGCAGGACCCAGTGTTGACACGAGAACCTATGCATAGGACACTACAACAGTTTGCATTGGGAGATGATAGTGTCTTCATGATAGAAAAAGAACAAGTATGATTGATAGAGAGAAAAGATGATAAATTTATTAATGATCCATCATAAGAAATCATGGGTTGGAGAATATAGTGTATAAGGCGATGTCTTACTAACGTAGTAGCATGGACACTACCCATAGACACGATGGGTTGGGACTGCCCTTACAACAAAATCGATCCACCGACAATTAATGGAGCACGTCGATTGGAGCACGTCGATTTAGTACTCGTGCGTAAACAAGTCTTGCACAGAATGGCAGAATACGTACTCCGTATTTTTCACAAGCTACGTTCTTCTGCGGCACCCATCGGTAGTATTCAAGTATACTCCACCCGTCCACACGGCCTCGCCGCCGCAATTCGCCACGTAGTCCATGAAGGGCGCCGACTGCCGACACGACAAGCCAGCAAGCAAGCATACCCCTACCCGCCAGGCCGCCACTACAAAATACTGGCTCCGTCACTTCGTCTTTCCCACAGCCGCCGGCTCGCGCACCCAGCGCCACAGACTCACAGCGCGGCGCATCGATCCATCCACCGTGCGTTTCGGGAATGGGAGGTGACGACGACGCCGGCCGACGAAGGCGTGCGCCGCCGCTGCCGCCGGGCTTCCGGTTCCGGCCGACCGACGAGGAGCTCCTCACGCACTACCTGGCCCCGAAGTCGGCCGACGACGGCTTCGCCACCGCGGCTGTCCGCGAGGTCGACCTCTACAAGGCCGAGCCATGGGACCTGCTGCCGGCGGCCGGCGACGGAGAGGACGGCGGCGGCGGCGGAAGCTACTTCTTCTGCAGGAGGAGCGTCAGGTTCCCATCCGGCCTGCGGACCAACCGGGCCACGCGCGCCGGGTACTGGAAGTCCACGGGGAAGGACAAGGTGGTGCTGCGCCACCACGGCGGCGGCGGCGACCCTCCTCTTGGGGTGAAGAAGACGCTCGTCTTCTACAGGGGCCGCGCGCCCAATGGACACAAGACCAACTGGGTCATGCACGAGTACCGGCTGGCGCAAGGCCGCCATGGATACACATCCCCAGTGCTTGCAACAGGAACACAAGTAAATAGCAATATATCCTTGCACATTTTTCCCTCAATATTGATCCTAGGTATATATATGTGCTGGCTCTAATACAACAACAACAACATAGCCTTTTGTCCCAAGCTAGTTGGGGTAGGCTAGAGGTGAAACCCAAAAGGTCAAAAAAAAAACAGAAAAAGAGTTAGAGGAAAGCAGAAAAGAAAGCAAAGATCACGGCTCAGGCACATTAATTGCTAGTCTCCAAGCGCTCCTATCCATAGTCTCCAAGATCATGTGCTGGCTCTAATGCTTGTGTTAATTTTGTTTTTGTCAGAGTGAGTGGGTGATTTGCAGGATGTTCATGAAGAAGCCACCGGGTGAAACCAGTAGCCAGCTGGAGCAGGAGGTCGAGACAGTTCCTCATCGTCCTCCTCTCGATGAACATATGCAGCCGTCATTCGACGGTTGCAACGGCGGAAACACGGCGGTTGCAGCCACCGCCGCCGAGCACGCGAACTGCTTCTCCGGTGCTCTCGCAATCGCGCCGGCGGCTGATCATGGCGAGGTTGGTCAGGGTGCGCTGCAGCTGAACTATGAGGAGCCACTGATGATGAACAACTATTCAGTGTCAGACCATGCATTGGCGGCGACACCAGCATCAGAGCTGCTACAGCAAGCAACGCTGCTCCTTGACGAGCTGAGCTCAGACTCCTTTGACATGCTGCCGCAGCTGCTCGACTACGAGGGCTTTCCCTTGCCTCAAGACTTCTGAATTCTGATGCTATATTCCAAACTAAGCTCCACAGCAGTATAATGCGCAAGTCCATGCAGACCAGGCGGCCAGGCCTGTCTCTTGTGCATCATCGTCTGTGGTTCTTTGACAGTTTGCAACAAGAGAAGACACGCATTGCATGGGCCCAGGTCCCACATGTCAACCACATAATGATTAGTGAGTGGTTTATTGTGAACCACATGATTTATCATGCATGTAAATACGCGCTATATGATTTGTTCACGTTGTGCGTCTGTTCCTTCTTCAGACGTACGTGTTGGCCGTTGGGTCTAGCCTTCTTGCGTACGTACGTACAATATATGTGTTTATTTGCTTATAAGATGCACACAAATGATGAGATGCATGTATCGCTAGTGTACTGTTTTTTCTTTTGAGAGGATGCTACTGTACTACACATGTGCTTGCGTTATATGCTTCTGTTTCATCGGAGGTATGGAACCTACCTGGCTACCTCTCTGCGGTTGTGTATGTACGTGTACCATTTAGATTGAATGCATACATTCATTTTAGCTTGCAATTACCAGTGTAGGCAATAAGAAAAAAAAATATTTTTGTCTCCAATTTTTTTGTGGGTATTTGTCTCCCAATTATTATTGGATTTAATTCTCTAGCCTCTCAACTTTCAATATATCTATTGAGTACAATTTTTCTCAAATGTCGTCCATAGCTTGGCTGGTTTTGCAAGTGGTTTTGGACGATGTGGCAACCATGTCATGTCAAACCTTCTATTTTCACCAAAGGAAATGACCCACATCAGACATCAACTTCACTCTCGATTTATCACTTTTATGTCACCGGCGAGGTGGCAACGCCAGAAGAGAAGACCAGGTATATGGAAGCAAGTAAATATATGATCGATCATATCTTATGTCATTGAATGAACCACATGCATACAGCTGATTCATCAAACATTATATTTTAGGAAATAAAATTGTAGCGCATTACTTACACACACTGATTCATCAAGCCGGCTAGATAGGAATGTAGTGGATGGAAGTCCGAATGAGCATATGTTTCGTGTAAACCGAAACCTAAGTAATAGTTACACCATAGCAAGCCAAGGAAGAGAGTTCTTACAATATAATTATATAAAGAGAGATAGATCGACTTAGTTTTTATCGTGCTTGATGGAGATCCAAATTAAAAGTAGGAAACGAGAAGCTGCATGAGACAAAATGCTCCGATGTTTAATTTAAGGATAGCACCTTATTGTGGCCCCGGACACAAAAAAAGGAGACCATAGCGCATTACCATGTGGCCTGACACTGGGACAGAATGGAAGTCTAACCACAAGAGTTAGGGGAAAATTGATCATAGATTAGTTGGTAAGGTTGCTTGTGGTTGAACCTATTTATTAGGGTTCGAGTTATCGACTCAGCACCGGTGTCGTATTTTGCAAGATGTATTTTAGGATTTAACGATATTTTTGTTTTAGTGATAGCTAGCTAGGCTCCCTCCCAACATGGCTCACCGCTCAGTCGCCCATCATCATGTCCTCCATCTTCATGCTAAGCTAGACTTGCACTCCTAGTCGCACTACCACTCCGTACTACTGCTTGCTTGTGGCATACGGGTGCCACTAGCATTGCCACGTTGCTGCACATGCCCTTCTCTGAGCCTTGTTTAGTTCCTAAAAAGTAACCTTAAAGTTCACTATGCAAAAAGAAGATTCCCATCACATCAAAATGTCGGTCCATGCATGAAGTATTAAATGTAGATGAAATCAAAAACTAACTGCGCAGTTTTGTTGTACTCTGCGAGCCGAACATTTTGAGCCTAATTAATTAATTTTTGGATAATTTTTCACACATACAAACGAAATGCTACAGTGACGCAATGATTACGAAGTGACCCTAAACCTCCAAATCCCCAACCCCCAATTCCCTATCTAAACAAGGCCTGAGTCTCCCATTGGAGAAACAGTCATCTTAATTCGCTAGGGGTTGTTGCTACATCGCCGATAGCAGGACAATGGCTTCCGCGGGACAGATTGATTCTGAGATTTCGATCACTCGATGACGAGATGTTCCCATGCAAAGTACATACTCTCACTATTCTATTTTATTTATGTGACGCTGGTTAGCACAAATTTAAGCTAAGCAATGTCAAATAAAAGAAAGCGGAGGTAGTATTAGGAATTCCACCTACTATAGTTATTCAAGAGAGAGAGAGAGAGAGAATCCACCTACTGAACAGAGCCAATCTCTCTCATTATTTGTCTAGTTAGCCGGTTCTGATTGCAGCTTCCTATATTTTCCTATATTATTGTTTCTCTATTCCATCTAGAAGACATTCTACTGTACATAACTAGTATATACACATGATATATCAATGATTCAAAGTTGGACTCTGTTGACAGTCAAAATTGGCAGCAGCCGAGGGAAACCGGTCTGACCGGTTTGCCGAACCGGTCAGACCGGTTTGAAGTTGTAATTCAGGTAGGATTAGGATTCCGAGTTTTATCCCGTATTGTAACCGAGTTGGAAGGGGTACGACTTCCCCGGCCTATATATATAAAGGCTAAGGCCGATTGAGGATTATTCCAATCGAATCAATCATTATTTATCCTTTACTTTTATCTCTCAAACCCTAAACACTTTTCCAACCCTAATTGCTGTCCTTTGCTCGTCTCCGCAACGTACTAAGGCGTTCTAGGTGGCCTGCCGACCCTAGAGCAACCCTAGATTGCTTGAGCTCCGACGGGGTCCCTCCCGAGCTTGAGTTTCTAGGTCTTCACGACCTCCTGTCAAAAAGCGGTCTGACCGGTTCTAGGAACCGATCTGACCGGTTTGCCCGAGGGAGGCCGGGTGTTGGCCGTGGTGACGGCCGTGCTGCGATCTCGAGTGTGTTGTCGCATCTTTGTGTCAACATACTTTTTGGCGACTCCGCTGGGGATAGGTTAATCTGGTTCCAAGACCTATCTAATCTACCTCGAAGATGTCGGGTGCAACCAGTGAGCTCGACAAGAACAACATCATCACCGCTATGATGGAAGAACTCACGGACGAGGAGCGGAAGCGGTACCTGATTGCTGAGGAACACTTCATGGCGCAATTCTTGAAGGGCTTCAAGAAGGATCGTGGAGGCTTCGTCAAGAGAGTTGAAGAGTTCGTCGTGCCAGCTTTTAAGTTGGCTAACGATCAAGTTGAGGAGCTTCCAAAGGTAATCGGTGAACCCTCTGATTTAATGCAACAAATAACTCGCATGATGGATGAAAAGTTGCATGCTGCACAAACTGTTACTAGTGAGTTAATTGTTAACATGGCTAGTAATTTTGAGGCATTTAATAAGGGTAAAAATACTTTAGAAGATCCTAATGCATTCCCTAAAATTGATGCTAGCACGTCAGGTGTACCAGAAAATATTATAGATCATAGTTTGGGTATGCCGCCGAATTTCTATCAAGGCTAGCCGCCTCATCCTAGTCCGGTCCAAGAACCGGTCGGACCGGTTTTCCCAACCGGTTAGACCGGTTTGCCCAATTCAGTTGGACAAACCGGTTCTATGGGTGTAGGTGCAACGAATGCAATGATTTTATCCAATACAGCTACTTCTGGTCCTATTTTTACACCCCAGCGCGCTACTGTTGTAGGAAGTGCACCTATGGGATCTAATGTCTCTTTTGGACCGATTCCAAATACTACTCATAATACTGTGTATGGTGCTCCTCATTTTCAGAATACAACTAGTGCAAATTATCAAGCCGATTTCTCTAAGTTCAAAGAGGATCTGGCTAATACAATTAGAACAAAGCTTGGGATAGATATGAGTAGCTCACGTCTATATCCTAGGAGAAGCAGCTTTTTATGAGCCATTGCGTGTTTGTTTGTTTTCATTAACTTTGACTGGAACTGCTTTCTCTTGGTTTTCTTCGCTTGCTCCTAATTCTATTCAAAGTTGGTCTCAATTGGAGCGTAAATTTCATGAGCACTTCTTTAACGGAGAAAATGAAATTAAATTAACTGATTTAACATCTATTAGGCAAAGCCGAGAGGAATCGGTTATAGATTATTTCAGAAGATTTAGGGATACAAAGAATAGATGTTTTAATTTGTCAATTTCTGAAAAAGATTTAGTAGATTTAGCTTTTGCAGGCTTGCGATCTTATTTGAAAGAGAAATTAGAAGGTTTTGATTTTCTTTCTATTAATCACTTGCAAATGAAGGTCATGAGTCTCGAATTAAAATTAAAACATGTTAAAGAAAATGCTAAGCCTCATCGTTCCAATGTTCATATGCTTGATAATAATTCTGATAGCTCAGATGATGACGATAATGAAGTTTATGCTGCTGAATTTGTTTGGCCATCAAATGCTAAGCCTTGTCCTTCGTTGAAGCCGGTTCAGAAAAATCGGCGAGAAGAGATTAAATTTACTTTTGATGTTGCCAAGTGTGATCGTGTTTTTGATGAATTCGTTGAGGCAATATCAAGAGTTGTCTCCCCTGGCTAAACTTTCTCATGCGATTCCACCAGCCGATCAATTGAAAAATCATGCTTATTGTAAGTGGCATAATTCTTTTTCGCATGCTACTAATGATTGCAATGCTTTCCGACGACAGATACAATCGGCTATTAATGAAGGTCGATTGGTACTAGCTGAGATGCAAGTTGACAAGACTCTCTTCCCTGTGCATACCCTTGATTTGAATACCAAGGTGCTGATTCGGCCGGAACAAGCCGAAGGAGCTAAGGGGAAGAATGTGGTAGTCGGAGAGCCAAGGCCGGGAAAAATTGATGATCAAATTCCGGTCAGGAAAGTGATGCTTGGAAAGACTCTGGACGGTAAAGAGTCTCTGAAGATTACAATTAACACATCAAGGCCCGGGGGGCAAGAAAGTTCATCAATTGAGACTCGGTCCACTGATCAGAAGAAACCGGTCAGACCGGTTTGCTCCTGGACCGACCTAGAACTTTCAAGCCTATACGCCCGGAAGTGGGTACTTGGAAAGTTAATGAGCCTAAAGTCAGAGGTACAGTTCTGAAGCAAGGACCTACCTTCAATCAGCTCCTGAACAAGTACACAAAGGCCGCTCAAGTCGATCGGCCAACAAAAAAGAGAACAAGGTCACCACCGCGTTGGAATGGTTCTTCAGATAATAACAAGCATCGTGGTGATGTTACTACTATGTTTCCGCCGCAGAAGATGTATGCTACTATGCCATGGGCACCAACGGCGTCAGATTCTCCATATCCAACATGGGACCAAGGAATGTGGATGCAGTGTTTTCCCATGCCGCAACCACCACAAGATTATATGGGTAATGGTCCTAGGATACCAGTACATGACCGATTGAGCTCATATCAATCAGGTCCGGCGCTAGCTAGCAAAGCGGTCAGACCAGTTTCAAAACCGGTCAGACCGGTTCGGTCTGAACAAAAGCAATATGCTCCTCCTCAGCAAAAATATCGTGTCAAGGAGAAGAAGGAGGAAGTGAAGCTTACAGAGGACCCAAAGCAAGCCAAGATTGATGGGTTTGTTAAGATTGGTGATGTTCCAGTGGCTATGCAAGAGTTGGATAAAAAGCCGATAGTTATTGGAAATTCGGCTGTTAAAAAACCTGTCATGGCTAATGATCGTGAAGCTGTGAGTAGCAAGGCTGTGAAGAAAGTGTTTCAACCAAGGTGGTGTCCTTCTGGTTTGACTCATACACAAAAAAGGAAGTTGCAGCGCTTGCGAAACAAAGAGAAAAGGGAACAGGAAGCTGAGAAACTGAGGGATGAGCAATTCAATAAATATAGACCAATGATTCCTCAGTCAAAGACATGACAGATCAAGTCAGTTGTGCAACTAGTAGCACAACCGGTCAGACCGGTTTCAGAATCCGGTCAGACCAGTTTGGGCGCAACAGAAGCGGTCCGACTGGTTTCTGGAATCGGTCAGACCGGTTTGGAACCAGAAGCGAAAAGCACATCTGTTCCCATTATAAATGAAACTACTACGCCAGAAAATCCTTCAGTGGTTGAAGATGAGGAGATGGTTGATTTCGAAGCTTCTCCAGAGCATAACAATATGGGTGTTAATGTTGTCTATTTATCATCGGATTACTTTGTGGTGCCGGAGGAGGAAATATCTCATCTTCAGCTTGGACCTCGTGATGCTATATTTCAGAAGCCGCAAGAATCAAACAGTCACTTGAAGGCTTTATACATGAGAGGTCATATCAATGGGAAGCCAATCTCGCGAATGTTGGTTGATGGTGGGGCGATTGTGAATCTTATGCCCTATTCTCTCTACAAGAAGATTGGCGGAAAAGACGAAGAATTGATCAAGACAAACATGACGGTCAGTGGAGTTGGCGGAGTTGATCCCATTGGTGCCAAGGGGGTGGCTTCTATGGAGTTGACCGTCGGGAGCAAGACTATTGCTACAGTTTTCTTCGTCTCCGAGGTGCAAGGTAACTTCAGTTTGATCCTTGGTCGAGATTGGATTCATGCAAATAAATGTATTCCATCTACCTTGCATCAATATCTTATTCAGTGGATCGGTGATGAAGTTGAAGTTGTACATGGTGATACTTCTTCCTTTGTTGCAACGGCCGATTCCGATTTTATTAGTGCGAATGATAATATTAAGTGTTTATCGGGCTTGGATTTGACCGATTATGAGGTGATCAGTTGCACTAAGGATGGTTTCGTTCCTGCTACATTAAAGCCGATGGAGAATCGGTTGAATTACTTGCTGTAATTGATGGAGCAAACAAATCAACAGAGACAAACCGGTTAGACCGCTTCTGGAAACCGGTCAGATCGGTTTAGACTTGAACAGCGCTAGCCAAGCCAAACCAGTTAAACCGGTTTACGTCTGGTCAGTGGCTTCAAGAGCGAATTGATCACTTTCGAGAAAAAACAGAAGGTGACGTTTGAAGCCATTGAAGATTTGGGTGATATGGATAAACTCTGTCTCTTATACACATCTAGTACCATCATTCAGA
>OAMR01000102.1:2894742-2910917 GCA_900205405.1 Echinochloa crus-galli
GCGTGGGGGCGGAGAGCGTGGAGGCGGATGGGCGGTGGGAGGCCGAGGGGCGCGGAGGGGAGGCCGAGGGAAGAGAGGCGGGGGCGGCGCGGGGCCGGGAGACGGGGCGGCGCGGTGAGGGGAGCGGAGGCGGCGGAGGATGGGAGGCGGAGGCGGAGACCGAGAGAGAGAGAGAGAGAGCGAGGAGGGTGGTGCACAGTCGTGCGGGATGGGACGAGAGAGAGAGGGGAAGGGAGGAGATGGAGAGTATTACGGGTGGGTCCTCCCAGAAGTAGTGGTATAGGGGATAAAAAATGAGTACGGATGCGGGAGAAATCGTTTTGGAGTACGGAATCTCGATGACTAGGACGGAATATTCTCTTTAGGGGATGAAGATGGAGTATGACGAGTGTGGATAGCCTAAGACACCAATATTGCATTGTTCCCTGAATAGTCTATGCATCAACTCTCAAGATTTTATCATCAGTTGTTATGGAGTTTGTTCAGCGGGTGTGATTCGTGTTGCTGCAGGACATTTCTAACATCTTCAGTTTCTAAGTAGACAAGAGATGTGATGATACGATGATGCATAAGCGTAAAACAAGGTTGAAGCAAGGATGCAGAAGCTTGGTTTTCTAGCTTGCTTTCTTAGGCCATGTTTCTTTCTGTGTTCAATTTTTTTCCCCGAGAAATCTTGCATGCATGAAGTATTAAATGAAGTCTATTTACAAAACATTTTTAAGGATGAGTGTAACTTTGCGCGATGAATCTAATGAGCCTAATTAACCCATGATTTATTACAGTAATGTTGCATTAATCATCCTCTAATCATACGGTCAAATGCCTTATTAGATAGGTCTCACGAATTAACCCGAGGGTTTTATACGTAATTTTGTGAACTGACTTTATTTAATACCCTTAATTATTAGTGGTCAAACGTGTGTGTAAAAATTTTCACCCCTCAAAGAAACATGGCCTTAATCTTTTATTTTTTCTTTTGTTTGTTGGATTTCTCAGATTTAAGAATTGAAGTCTAGGAATTATTGTAATGTTATGGACTATATATATCCAGAAGTGGATACAAAGGCTAGATGTTATCCATTATCTAAAAAGATTTTATCATCAGTTGTTCTATTTTGATCATGGGGTACGGTGTTCGGAGCTATAGATCTCATCCTCCGGCACTCTTTCATTATCAGCTCTTACTCATGGTTGATGGATCGAGCTAGAAAGGAAGACATCGTTTTGAGTACAGGCTGGGAGAAACATAACATAGCACGTACAATAACAGTGTGTTTAGAGGAGACGCTTAGCCAAAAGAAAATGGTTTTTCCCACCACTTCATATGCATTCGATGCTTAAAAGGCAGACAATATGTCTAAGTTTACACCGGTACTTAATGCGTGCTAATAAAGTGACTGACTATTTAGTTAACACCAATTCACTTGAACGGATTAACTTTTATAACTGTGTTTTAAATATGGCAGCGTTATTATATCTCTTTAAGCATTTCATGTCTAAACACCTTGCACTAGCCGATCTACTTCCTCTGGTCGTTTTATTTTTTTAGTGTTTTTTAGATAATGGATAGAATCCAGTCTCTATATCCAAGAATGGATATACACAACCAGTTACAATTTACAAGAGTTCTTAGACTTAATTCTCCAAAGAGACTCAAAAACACAAAAAAAACTTCTAAGACATGATAAGAAAACTTAAAGGACTAAGCTTCAATCTTCTCCTCGTCCTGGCTTTAATCTTGCAATATATTTATGCAACACTCACATCTCTCGTCTCCTTAGAAAGTTGATGTTGTTGCTTGCCAGACCTTACACGAACAAATTTTGACTAGGCAGTGAATGTCTGAAACGGAGGATATCTAAGGCAACATCTCCCAGAAGGATATGACGTCGCAGATGTCGCTGTCGCACATCTCGGCAAGCCGGAATTAGGTTTTCACCCAGAGAACCGCTAACATCTATACAGAGCACTAGAGGAAAACGACACGTCACGCCGCCGTTGTTGATACCGACGCACTAATCGAATAGAGCTTTCGCTCGATGCTCCTACATAACAACATCACCGTCATAGCCAAAATTCATCAACTACCACGCCATTGTGATCAAGAGACCACTCTCAGAGTCCGACTCCTCATGGCCAACCCTGTTCAACGGCCCTACGTAGCAGAAGTCAATACAATGGGAGCTATCGAAGAAGCAGAAGACCCCTGACCGCGAGCCACAACTGGATCCAGATGCGGGAAGGTCGGACCCATCGCTGGCCAGGGTCTGCGGCCATCTCTAGTGGTGGCACGGCGGTTTTTTTATGTATCTAGATATACGTTGTATCTGAAAATCTATGTACCTAGATCAAAAATCCATACAGTTTAAAATATAATGGAGGAAGTAATTGCTATTTATTTTATTAATACCGGAGTACAAAAACTTGTGAGTGAGTCCATGCTTGGGTGCATATAGTCCCTGAATTTGTTCGGGACTGTATTCATGAATCGCAAATGGTCACAGTGATATATCATGCGTAAACTCCCGTCCACGTTTAAAAAGATAAAAGAAATGCTCGTGGACATGTCCGGAAGAAAGCACATGTGGACCCCAAATAAAAGATTATGCAAAAACAGAATTATTATGCACAAAATGATACAAAATCTGTAGTTTCAAGAAAACGGTGATCCGGGCATGTTCGGGAAGCTTCGAAGCGGTGGACACGCGGCGGGATCCTGGAGCTTGCGTCGGAGGGAAACAAGGCCGGATGGACGGCGTGCCCAGCCGGAGAGGAAATATCTCAGAGTTCCAAGATTGCCCCTGAGGGGTATGTATCTTAGGCTTAGAGTGTAGGGGTAGTGTGGTCTTTTCCCCCCACCAGATGACTCAATATAAATAGGAGATGGAGGGGATGACAAGTTATCTGTTCGAAACCCTAGTTCATTTGCTCTCTTTTCTGGTAGGCTAGCCAAGTGCAGATCGAGTAATCTTAGCGGGTGGATGAAGGGTGGAGGTTAGCCACCGTTGTACAGATCGTGACCTCTGGTTGTATAGAAGAATCATTCTAGAAATGATTTGCTTGTCTTCCTTCCCGAGTTCATTTTGTGCTATTTTCGTTGTTGGTTCGATTCTTCGTTTCTAGGCCGTTTCCTCTCGGATTTCTTTGTGGGGATCATGGGTGAGTGCATTGTGCCTCTTTGTGGATGATCTTGACCACTCAAACGCCGAGATTTGGTCCGGATTTGAAGTTTTTGTGATGAACTCGTGGTGAGGGTATTCTTCCGTTAGATCCGCGATTCCTCGTGTTGTAGGTAGTTAGAGGACGAGATTTTTGGGGCATAGCTTCCGCTTGGGTTGCTTCGCATCTCCCCAAAGTTTTGCTTCAAGAGCTTCAGCCATTTGGGAGATCCGGTGTTGGATTTGGGGGAGTTGACCAGCGTGTTACTGTAGCTGTTCTTCCTATTCGTCCGTCGGGCTTCTCGGACGGTCCGACTTGGTATGACGGACGGTCCGCAGGGTTCCCGTATAGTCCGCATGTGATTGGTGGACGGTCCGCGTTTTGGCTGCCCTTCTGAGTTTTTCTCGTTTTGGCTAAGTTTTTCTCGGACAGTCCGTGAGACTTTTTCGGACGGTCCGCGACACTGGCGGACGGTCCGCAAGATAGCCCGTAGAGGACCCAAACCTTCTGGAGATTCAATTTGATTTTACGAACGGTCCGCCCTTCTCTGTCGGACAGTCCGCCAGGTCCCCAGATGGTCCGCGAACTCTATGCGGACAGTCCGTTGGGGCTCAGGCAGATAGCAGTTGGTTTCGCTTCTTAAGTTGTGGCTTTTGCTTTCTATCTCATTCGAGCTTGTTCCTAGGGTTGGTAGGTCTGTTGTGACTACGCTACCTTGACAAGCTTGTGAGGAACTTGTGGGTAGTGGTTTTGGGATATAGGCCGAGTTTCGTGAAGAAATTTTTATTGGCTCCCATTCACTCCTCCCCTCTCTGGTCGTCATTTCAATCCTTCAATTGGTATCAAAGCTGGTTACGGATCTTTGTGATTCTAACCAGTCTTAAGTCCAAAGATGGCATACTCAGGAAAGGGTTCGGGTCCTCCTTTCTTCGATGGGAAGAATTACCGGATGTGGTCGATTCGGATGGGTGTTTTTCTCCGCGGTTAGGGACAATTGATTTGGGATATCACTCTTGATAATACCTATACCATCCCTGCTGCAAGAGCGACTCAAGTTGATAAGGATAAGTTTGAGGCAAATGAAAAGGCAGTTGATTACTTGTTCAAAGCACTCGACGAGCATGAGTTCAATCGTGTCATCGAAGAGCAGCTTGCTTGTAAGATTTAGCAGAAGTTGGAGGTTGCTCATGGTGGTGATGGTGCTGTTAAGGCTAGGCTCTTTTCGACTTATCGGAGGGAGTATGAGAATTTCACTCATTTGCCCGGTGAGTCAATTGATGTCATGTTTCAGAGGTTTACCGTGATAGTGAACAACATGCAAGCCAATATCGCCGTCCTCCCTTACTCAGATCATGATAGAGCTTTGAAGCTCTTGCACTGTTTGGATAGATCTGTGTGGGGTGCGAATGTTGAGGCCATTATGGAGTCGGATAGTTATGAGACGCTCACAGTCAATGGGTTGTTTTCAAAGCTTAAGTCCTCAGAGATTGATAGGATGGCTAGAGCCAAGTCTGAGAACCCGACTGATCCCCATAGTCTGGCCCTCATGAGTGGTTCTAGTTCTAGGTCACTTGCTAACTCCTCTCGACAGTTTGCTTTGTCAATGCTTGTCTCTTTGCCATATGAGGAGTTCGAGGTGCTGAGCGAGGACGATCTCGCGTTGCTGACCAAGAGGTTCGGGCGCTTGCACGAGAACCGCAAGAGTACCAGGGGTGTTGGGTGTACATGCTACAGATGCGGCAAGATGGGGCACTTCATCGCCGAATGCCCGGAAGCAAGCGAGCCCAGGAACGACTACAAGCACCGATCAAGGGATGACCACAAGAACTGATCAAGGAATGACTACAAGGGCAAGCACAAGAGCAAGGAAGAGTACAAGAAGAAGAAGCACGGTGGCCACAAGCACAAGTACGAGCCTCGAGCCATGGTTGCCGGTGCGAGCGACGTCGACACGAGTTCCAGCTACACTTCATCGAGCTCAAGCAGCGAGGATGAGGACCAAGGTCGACACCGGAGGCACTCAAGCAAGAACTTCAACGGGCTAGCGTGTGCGGCTTCCGGTGGCTTCTGTACCATGGCACACAGCACCGACGGCAAGAAGAGTGAAGGAGAAGGCTCGGACTCAGACTGCGAAGATGAGGTAAATCGTGATCCAAACTTCTTGCTAGAGGAGGTTGATAGGTTGAATGCCTTGCTTGACAACCGTGATGATGTTGTTCTAGTTGTGATGTAAATGCTTTGAAGATTCTTAAACTTGATCATGCAACTAACCGACTGCAGGATGAGAATGATGAGTTGCGTAAGTGTTTGGGTTGGCTGTCTGGTCATGAGCCCCAGCTTGGTATGATGATAGCTCAGTTCAGGCGAGCTGATAGTCGAGGGCTTAGATCGGAGAAGGTGTGTGAGAGTGAGGATGTGGGGTGTGAGAGTGTGTCAATTCCTCCACAAACTACCTCAACCAAGAACAACTTTGATCCCAAACCCAACTACTTGAAGAACAAACTTGACACTACTCCTGATCCTCCAGTGTTCCCTCCTCAAACCAACTTCTTCCAAAAGAGAGTGAATTTTGTGGGAGAATCGAGTGGTCTCAAGCCAAGTGAAAAGCCTCCACCAAAAGAAGCTCCAAAGCCAAAGCCAGTCCGCTACCACTGTGGGTTTTGTGGTAGGGATGGACACCAAGAGGAGTTCTGCTTCAGAAGGAAGAGAGGAAGTGAGGAGAGAAAGAGAGATGGGTAACCGGGACAGGTACCGCTCTTCTCATAGCGTGCCTGAGCCTCGTGCACCTATGCCTAGGGGTGAAGGGTTTGTGCACTCGATGCCTAGAGGAGGTGCTCGTGGTGTTGCAGGTGGTCCTTAGAGAGGTGGTGATAGGCGCTTTGGGTTTGGACGTGGTGAGTTTGCTAGGCGTCCCCCTCCTCGTGGTCAGTACGAGGTTGGGAGGAACGACCATAGCTTTGGTGCTCGGAGGGAGTTCAGGCCACGCTTTCCCCCACGTGGTGCTCCTCCGATTATACGTGATAGAGCTCCGTTTGTGAGGCATGATAGAGTAGATGTTGCTAACCCCTCTTTTGAGCAGATGGCTCGGCACTGGTTTGACTCGTTTTGTGCTAAACCCAGTGCTGAGTCGTTTGCTCACTTCCGCACTCGCTTCTGATTTTGCAGGTAGTGGGAGGCTTGAGGAGGTCACGGTTGATCGACTCCGGTTGCTCTCGTCACATGACCAGAGATCGAAGGTGGTTCTCAAGCCTCACCCCGGTGAAGACAAGGCAGTACATCACTTTTGGGGATAACGGTAAGGGAAGAGTGCTTTCAGAGGGTGATATTCAGGTAAGTGAGAAGTTTGCGTTGAAGCGTGTTGCTCTCGTCAAGTCACTTGATTTTAATTTGCTCTCTGTCTCTCAGTTGCTTGACGAGGGTTTTGAGGTTCGTTTTGTGGGTGGCTCTTCTCGGATTCTTGATTCTCGAGGTGACCTTGTGTGCATGATCATTCCCGAGGGTCAAGTTTTCCGTACTGATTTCTCGAGGTCTTTCGGTCCCTCTCGCTGTCTAGTGGCCGGTTCCTCTTCTGAGCTTTGGAAGTGGCATAGGAGGTTGGGTCATTTGAGATTTGACTTGCTCTCTCGTTTGAGCAGTCTTGACCTTATCCGAGGATTGCCCAAGCTTCGGTATGAGAAGAATTTGGTGTGTGCTCCTTGTAGGCATGTGAAAATGGTCACCACTTCTCATCCACCTTTGACTAAGGTGATGACTGAGCGTCCCAGGGAGCTTCTTCATATGGACTTGGTTGGTCCAGCTCGCGTTCGCTCAGTCGGTGGGAAGTGGTATGTCCTTGTGATAGTGGATGACTATTCTCGCTATGCTTGGGTGTTTTTCTTGGCATCTAAGGATGAGGCTTTTGAGTTCTTTTGAGACTTGATCTTGAGGTTGAAAATGAGCGTAATGGTAATGCCATGAGAGCTATTCGCAGTGACAATGGCACGGAATTCAAGAACGCTCATTTTGAAGCCTTTTGCCGTGATCAAGGTCTTGAACATCAGTTTTCCTCGCCTTATGTTGCTTGTCAGAATGGTGTTGTGGAGAGGAAAAATCGGACTCTTTGTGAGATGGCTAGGACGATGCTTGATGAGCATAGGACTCCTAGGAGATATTGGGCCGAGGCGGTGAGCACCACATGCTATGTCTCAAATCGGATTTTCCTTCGTGCGTTCAGGAAGAAGACTGTTTTTGAGTGTGCAGGTGATGAAGAGATGGGACAGACAATCTTCGAGGACGAGCAAGCGGATGATGGTGAAGATGACGATTGAGATGGTGTGCCTCCAACGACTTGTGTACCTACTACCTCCACTACGACGACTACGGTTGACGATGGTCCATCCCCCACTACCACATCAACACAAGTACCTGGAGGTCGAGTGGAAGCAGTTGCTGAGGGGGAGGAGATGTCTAGGCGTGAGGCACCAAGACACATTCAAGCTAGGCATCCACCCTCAAGCATCATAGGAGACTTCCACGAGCGCACTAGAAGGCGGTCAGTTTCGTTACTGTGCAGATTTGCTCATTCTGCATTTGTTGCTTCTTTCGAGCCCAAGGATATTAGACACACTTTATCTGATGCAAACTGGGTCAATGCTATGCACGAAGAGCTTGAAAACTTTGAGAGGAATGAGGTGTGGGAACTAGTTGAGCCTCCACCAAACTGTCATCCTATGGGAACCAAATGGGTTTGGAAGAACAAACAGAGTGAGAGTGGTGAGGTGGTTAGAAACAAAGCTAGGTTGGTTGCCCAGGGTTTTCACAGAAAGAGGGAATTGATTATGAGGAGACATTTGCTCCTGTAGCCCATTTGGAAGCAATTCGAATTCTTCTAGCATTTGTTGTTGCTAAAGGATTCAAATTGCATCAAATGGATGTGAAGATTGCTTTTTCTGAATGGGGTAATAGAGGAAGAAGTGTTTGTGAGGCAGCCACCGGGTTTTGAGAGTGAGAAGTATCCACACCGAGTGTACAAACTCCACCGAGCATTATATGGTCTAAAGCAAGCACCTAGAGCGTGGTATGGGAGACTATGAGGGTTCTTGTTAAGTAAAGGGTTTGTGATGGGCACTGTAGACAAAACTTTGTTCTTGCTTCGTGCTGGTAGTGACATCCTGATTGTCCAGATATACGTGGATGACATTATCTTTGGTGGCTCGTCTAATGCACTTGTGGAGAAATTTTCTCAAGACATGAGCAGGGAATCCGAGATGTCAATGATGGGAGAGCTGCAGTTCTTCCTCGGGCTGCAGATCAAGCAAGTCAAGGATGGTACGTTCATGCATCAAGCGAAGTACACGAAGGACATGCTGAAGAAGTTCGACATGAGTGACTCCGAGCCGATGTCGACACCGATAGGTACAACTGCGACGTTGGATGCTGATGAAGATGGAGATCCAGTGGACCAGAAGGAGTACCGGAGCATGATCGGCTCCCTCCTCTACTTGACGGCGACGAGGCCAGACATACAATTCAGCGTTTGTCTGTGCGCTCGTTTTCAAGCTTCACCGAGAACTTCGCATCGACAGTCTGTCAAGAGAATCTTCAGGTACCTAAAATACACTCCTGATTTGGGTCTTTTGTATTCTGCCTTCTCGACACTCAGCCTTCACGTTCTCCGATGCTGATTTCGCTGGGTGTCGGTTGGACCGCAAGTCTACCTCGGGTCAGTGTCAATTTCTTGGTTCTTCTCTGGTCTCTTGGTCTTCTCGCAAGCAGTCTAGTGTTGCACAGTCCACCACTGAAGCCGAATATGTTGCTGCTGTTAGCTGCTGCTCCCAGCTCCTATGGATCACATACACCTTGAGTGACTTTGGTCTAAACTTTTCTAGAGTTCCACTTCTTTGTGATAGCACCAGTGCCATTAGTGTAGCTAAGAATCCTGTGCTACATTCCAAGACCAAACACATTGAAGTGAGATACCACTTTCTGAGAGATCACGTTGAGAAAGGTCACATTGAACTATCTCATGTCTCCACCCAGAACCAGCTAGCTGACATCTTTACAAAACCTCTTGATCAAGCTACCTTTGCCCGCCTGCGAGGAGAGCTTGCAGTTTGTTGTCCTCTTTGAGTTGGTTTCTGGGGTTCCTTGTAGCATATGTATACTATGTACAGTCTGCATTTGCATTTGTTTCACAGGTCTTGCATTTGTACATATTCATTTTCATGCATTTTAGGATAAGCTTCTTCCATATGGATTGAATGCTATAATCTGCTACACTTGAGCTAGTGGACATGTGTGTAGTCTTTTGGTGATGATTTGCTATGCTCCTGATTGATTCACTGTATATTCATAATGAACTTGCAAATGATTTTGAAATGCTAAACTCGTTCTCACCTATGAGCAAATGCTTTCCATGCTTAGTTCAAGCCTAAATGCTTTTTCATGCTTAGATTGTGCTAGGATATCTTTTTCTTGCTAAATGGGTCAAAGATCATTCTATCATTGCAAATGTTTAGCCTACTGTTTATCTTGTGGAGAAGCATAAGCTTCTTTTTGCCGCAAAGGCACTTCATGTACCATAATTCAAAATCTAAAAAATGAAGTGCTTATGGTTGAAAAACAAAAATGTGCTAAACATGTCAAAATATGCTATTATGTGTATAATTTTGGGTGTTAAACTGTTGCATGTTGTCTACCAAGAGAAGTCTCTGTTTAGAAGTAGACACATGGATCGGTGGCTTTGACATGACATGAGATAGGCTTTGGGTGTTTGCAATGATCTTTTAATAAGAATTGGTGACCTAGGATGATCTTTGCATGACTTAGTTCATTTTGGCTTGAAGTTGTCATTTTGCTCATGAGGTGATGAATTCTTGAAAAACTTGTTGAACTTGGAAACTAATTGGACATATGCTTATACAATCATGAAATCTTGTTGGCAATGCTTGTACAAAACCTTGGACTATCTTGCTTGCTCATTTGCACTTGTGTAGCATTTTATAGTGCTCATTGTATATTTGAGAAGCTCTAGGTTGAATTGTCTGCATGTTAGCCTTGATTCATGCATTGGCAACAAGGAGGAGAACTTGTATGGTAAACAGGGGAGAATTTGTGTGCATGGTTTTGCATTAGAGGGATACTCAGTTCAGGGGGGGAACCTGAGTTTGCATGCATTTGTTCAGGGGGAGTCCGCTTGTGTGCAGGGGGAGCTTCTTGTGTTCCTGATTTGCTTTGCTCTTTATGCCAATGGTGTTGAGCCCTTTCTGCCTTTTCTTGAGGGGTCGGCATTTGGAGCTTGTTGGTCTCGGTTGTATTGAGCCGTTGCCCTTGTCTTAGGGGACCGAGACTTTCTTTTTCAAGTGACTTGGTTTTTCGGCTTGCTCTTTGCTTTGAGTAACTTGTTTGGGTCTTCTTTTCTTTTTCTTTTTTGTTTTCTTTTTCCTATCCAAAATCGTGAGGTGTGTTGTCAAGGGTGCGTCCGAGGACCGGTGGATGGTCGCTTCCAGTGTGATGAGTGATTGACAACGTGGTGTTGGACTGACTCTTGGCCTAGTATTGCAGGTGTTCGATGCGACTCGGTTTGCGTTGGTGCAGGGAAGAACAAACGCGCTTAGTTGTATATTGCCTGTCTCTTATACACATCTCCATCGGAGGAGGGTTTCTCGGTTTGGGCCTCAAAACCGAGCCCGAAGGCCCAACATGACGGAGACGGTGATCCGGGCATGTTCGGGAAGCTTCGAAGCGGTCGACACGCGGCGGGATCCTGGAGCTTGCGTCGGAGGGAAGCAAGGCCGGATGGACGGCGTGCCCAACCGGAGGAAATATCTCAGAGTTCCAAGATTGCCCCTGAGGGGTGTGTATCTTAGGCTTAGAGTGTAGGGGTAGTGTGGTCTTTTCCCCCCACCAGATGACTCAATATAAATAGGAGGTGGAGGGGATGGCAAGTTATCTGTTCGAAACCCTAGTTCATTTGCTCTCTTTTCTGGTAGGCTAGTCAAGTGCAGATCGAGTAATCTTAGCGGGTGGATGAATCTCTGGTTGTATGGAAGAATCGTTCTAGAAATGATTTGCTTGTCTTCCTTCCCGAGTTCATTTTGTGCTATTTTCGTTCTTGGTTCAATTCTTCGTTTCTAGGTCGTTTCCTCTCGGACTTCTTTGTGGGGATCAAGGGTGAGTGCCTTGTGCCTCGTTGTGGATGATCTTGACCCCTCAAACGCCGAGATTTGGTCCGGATTTGAAGTTTTTGTGATGAACTCGTGGTGAGGGTCTTCTTTCGTTAGATCCGCGATTCCTCGTGTTGTAGGGAGTTAGAGGCCGAGATTTTTGGGGCATAGCTTCCTCTTGGGTTGCTTCTCATCTTCCCAAAGTTTCGCTTTAAGAGCTCTAGCCGTTTGGGAGATCCAGTGTTGGATTTGGGGGAGTTGACCCACGCGTTACTGTAGCTGTTCTTCCTGTTCGTCCGTCGGGCTTCTCGGATGGTCTGACTTGGTATGGCGGACGGTCCGCAGGGTTCCCGGACAGTCCGCATGTGATTGGCGGACGGTCCGCGTTTTGGCTGCCCTTCTGAGTTTTTCTTGTTTTGGCTAAGTTTTTCTTGGCTCGGACAGTCCGTGGGACTTTTTCGGACGGTCCGCGACACTGGCGGACGGTCCGCAAGACGGTCCGCAAGACAGTCCGTAGAGGTTCCAAACCTTCTAGAGATTGAAGTTGATTTTACGGACGGTCTGCCCTTCTCTATCGGACAGTCCGCCAGGTCCCCGGACGGTCCGCGAACTCTATGCGGACAGTCCGTTGGGGCTCAGGCAGATAGCAGTTGGTTTCGCTTCTTAAGTTGTGCTTCCGCTTTCTATCTCGTTCGAACTTGTTCCTAGGGTTGGTAGGTCCGTTGTGACTACGCTACATTGACAAGCTTGTGAGGAACTTGTGGGTAGTGGTTTTGGGATATAGGCCGAGTTTCGTGAAGAAATTTTTATCGGCTCTCATTTACTTCCCCCTCTCTGGTCGCCATTTTGATCCTTCAAAAACGTTGCAATTTCATTCACAATATCGACGCACAAAATCTGAATTAGCAGCAACTCGGCGTGGTTCAGGGATCCAGCACGCCGCCGACTAACCATGCGTACACTGCTGGATTGATCACACCATATGCCTCTAGCATCCTCGGCATTATTAGCTTCTAATGATGCTGGCATCGGAAACACGTGGTCGATGGTCGTGATCGAACAAAATAAATGAAGCAGCATATACATGCCTGCAATGTTTGACCCCGTCATGGCGTCATGCTTCCTGCTGGCCCCCTGTCATCAGGCTTCTTGCACGGAAGGACAACCACCATCACCAAATCCTTTGTGGAAAGCCATATCCACTAATTATATCCAATATATAGGCATTGTTTAGATGCCAATTTGGCACCCGAGTTGAAAAACCGAGGCGCACTATAGCATTTTGTTTGTATGTGTGAAAAATTATCCAAAAATTGATTAATTAGGCTCAAAATGTTCGTCTCGTAGAGTACAACAAAACTGTGTAATTAGTTTTTGATTTCATCTACGTTTAGTACTCCATGCATACTATGACATTTCGATGTGATGGGAATCTTCTTTTTGAATAGTGAACTTTGGGGGTAGAATTTAGGATCTAAACAAGACCCTAGTTAAAGCTCATCCCAATGCATTGTATCATGTCGTTCTTTCTAAAGTTATCGCACCATCTAAATACAAATATGCCACGTAACACCTAATGCAAAAGTCAATTAATTATTAAATATGTTATAATTATGACGTAGGCCCGATACATGTACACCACTTTCTAATCTTGGATATCAAGTCCAAAAGATTATACTGGACATACCTTTATTTAATATCAGCTATGTGGTACATATTATACATAATATTTTTAGGGCGATGTATTGTCATTTTAACACGAATGATACTGTGTAATGAGATTAGCCTAATTACCATATGTCTCACGTGATTGATTACAAGTTGCTTTACTCGAGTTAGGCGCAATTAAGCAGCGTTAATCATTAAATCTCCCCTCATCATAAAACCAATTTCCTCCGGGTCAGACCCAGCTGGTACTGTGGCGGCGTCCGATTGGGCCAGGCGAGGCCTGCCTGACCGCTGCACAGTGGCTCAGGGGACACGGCGGCGGCCGCCGGCTTTTGATAATCCCGTAACGGAGCCGTCCAGGACAAGCAGCAGGCGAGGTTCATCGTCCCCGGCCGGCTTCCGCGGCGGTCAGATGGCGGGAGGTGGACGCTAGATCTCGCTGGATTGCGGCTGGCGTCACCATATTATTCCCCCCAGCTTCTTCTAGTAGCACACAAGAATGTAGGTTAACATTGTTGAAGGAGATGGCGTTTTCATTCTGTGGGATGGAGACAGGTCTACCAAACTACTAACAACCAATGTAGATGCAGATATGCAGTGCGGGGTCAGGTGAAGTGCTGCTATTGATCAGGTCTTGCAGCTTGCAACTGTGTCACCATGTGTGTTTGCTTCGGGCAGGCATCATTCATAGAGCCAGGCACAAGAGACGACTTGGAAGATCCTCCGAATATTTAACAGTGGGAAAGGAATTTAGCAGAGAGTATGTTCGCACCCAAAATTGGCAGTTGCCTATCAGGTCGAGGAAAACCGGTCAGACCGGTTCTAGAAAGCGGTCAGACCGGAACCGGTCTGACCGGATCCCTAAACCGGTCTGACTGGTTTGGGCGGGGCTGCGGTGAGTTCACCGTTTCGGGTGCTGCGCGATTCAGCGCTCGTGTGTGTTGACAAGAAAAAGCGTCAACATACTTTTGGCGACTCCGCTGGGGATTTATAGAAGATCTGGTTTTCAAAGACCGTTCAATCTAAACTCCAGGCAAGATGGGATCTCGATGTGAACTTGATACGAAGAACATCATCACAGCTACGCTGGAAGATCTCACTCAAGAGGAGCAGAAGAAATTTGAGGCGCTACAAGATTACATGAAGACACAATTTTTGGCTGGCGTCAAGAAAGATCGTCATGGCAAGGTGGCAAGATTGAAAGAATTTGAGCTACCGGCGATCAAGTTAAACGACAATCAAGTTGAGGTAATACCCACTGTAAGTAAATCACAAAAAACTCCTACTACTACAGTTCCTAAAAATAGTGTAGAAAGTGATGAATTGCTTGCCTCATATATTGCGCGTTTAGAGAGATTAGAGGATCTTGAGAAAGATAGGACCACTACTTGCTTTAACAATAATGAAACTAGTAGTAGCGTTCCTAAAAATAATGCTAGTGGGGTAGTTTTTCCTAGCTTGTCACCCATACCTAATGTTAACACTGAAAAATATATGTATGGTATGCCACCTGAATTTGCCATTGGTCAATCCCTGCCGTTCCAACCGACCGGGCCAAACATGGCCAAACCGGTCAGACCGGATCAGGGAACCGGTCAGACCGGTCTGACCAATGCGCTTGAAATAGTGCATGAGCAACCTATGCCGCTTTCTGTTTTGCCTGATTCAATGGTTTATGCTCACACTAATACTTTGGGTACTGCTAAGCCTCAATTTAGTACAACAATTAACACATCTGCTCAAAAAAATGTTATACCTGATGATGTGTTTGAAAGTTATAGGCTAGCTCAAGCTAAGATTGCTCCCTACTTAAATAAGATGAATTTGGAGAGTGTGCAACCACAACAGCCAAATAATCCAAACTGGGCTGAGTTTAACAAATTTAGAGAAGATTTGGCTAATGTGGTAAAAACTAAACTTGGTGTTGATATTGGTAACACAAATTTGTATCAAAAACCATATGATGCTGAGTTTGATAATTTTCCTCTTCCACGTGGTTGGCGTATGCCTGATTTGATTAAATTTAGTGGAGATGATGACCGAACCACGTGGGAACATATTAGTCAATACATAGCTCAACTGGGAGAAGCGGGTGCTTATAATGCTCTTAAAGTGCGTTTATTTTCTTTATCTTTAACTGGTACCGCTTTTGCTTGGTTTTCTTCGCTTGCTCCTGGTTCTATTATATCTTGGGATATGTTAGAGCGTAAATTTCATGATCACTTTTATAGCGGGAGTTTGCAATTGAAATTGACAGATTTGACATCGGTTAGGCAAAGTAGAGATGAAACTGTTTCTGCTTACATTAAGAGATTTAAAGAAACTAAGAACCGTTGTTTCAATTTGTCAATCACTGATATGGACCTTGCTGATATTTGCTTAAAGGGTTTAAGGTCGTCCATAAGAGATAGAATAGAGGGTTCTGATTTTCTTTCGGTTGCACAAGTTCAAATTAGGGCTTTAGTTGTTGAAAACCGAATGAATAAGGAAAAAGAAAGAGATACTTCTAGATCACGTCGTTCCAATGTTCATATGATTGATTATGAGTCTGATAATTCAAGTGATAGTGATAAGGAAGTACTTGCTGCTGAATTTGTATGGCCCTCTAAAGAAAAAACTTATTCTTGTACATCACTTAAGCCGGCTAGCAAAGGTCGGCAAGAAGAAGTTAAGTTTTTATTTGATGTTTCCAAGTGCGATCGTATCTTTGATGAATTATCAGACTCATAATCAATCATATGAACATTGGAACGACGTGATCTAGAAGTATCTCTTTCTTTTTCCTTATTCATTCGGTTTTCAACAACTAAAGCTCTAATTTGAACTTGTGCAACCGAAAGAAAATCAGAACCCTCTATTCTATCTCGTATGGACGATCTTAAACCTTTTAAGCAAATATCAGCAAGGTCCATATCAGTGATTGACAAATTGAAACAACGGTTCTTAGTTTCTTTAAATCTCTTAATGTAAGCAGAAACAGTTTCATCTCTACTTTGCCTAACCGATGTCAAGTCCGTCAATTTCAATTGCAAGCTCCCACTATAAAAGTGATCATGAAATTTACGCTCTAACATATCCCAAGATATAATAGAACCAGGAGCAAGCGAAGAAAACCAAGCAAAAGCGGTACCAGTTAAAGATAAAGAAAATAAACGCACTTTAAGAGCATACCATAGGAGCGGGAGAAGAAAAACCAGGCGGTGC
>OAMR01000102.1:2932483-2945836 GCA_900205405.1 Echinochloa crus-galli
TGACCGCTTTAGAAAACCGGTCTGACCGGTTTCCTGAAGCTGAGTCTACTTCGGTTATTGTTTCTAATAAAGACGAAGTGGATGATTGGAGGAAGCCTTTGGTGGATTATTTGCAAAATCCTAGCAATTCAGTTGACAGAAAAATCCGACGATGGGCTCTCAAGTTCGTTTTGGATGATGATGAGTTATATCGTCGGACTATTGATGGTTTGCTTCTAAAATGTTTGGGTCCTGACCAAGCTAGGTTGGCTATGGCAGAGGTTTATGAAGGAATTTGTGGTACTCATCAATCGGCTCCCAAGATGAAGTGGCTCCTTAGACGAGCTTGTTTCTATTGGCCCAATATGATAGCCGATTGTTTTAAATACTACAAAGGATGTGAGGAGTGTCAGAAATATGGGGATATTCAGTTGGTACCTGCGGCATTGATGCATCCAATTATTAAGCCTTGGCCTTTCCGAGGATGGGGTTTAGATTTTGTTGGCAAGATTCATCCTCCTTCGTCGAAGGGTCATTGTTTTGTGATTGTGGCAACTGATTATTTTACCAAATGGACGGAAGGAGTTCCTTTGAAGAATATGACGCATAGAGAGGTGATTGAGTTTATTAGAGAAAATATTATACATAGGTTTGGTATTCCACAAACTTTGACTACGGATCAAGGGACTTCATTCATATCCAAAGAGGTGCGTGAATTTGTTAATTCCTATGGTATTAAGCTTCTCAATTCATCTCCATATTATGCTCAAGCCAATGGTCAAGCTGAATCTAGCAACAAGACCTTGATAAAGCTCATCAAGAAGAAGGTAGAAGATCATCCTAAAAGATGGCATGAGGTATTATCTGAAGCTTTATGGGCTCATCGTATTTCTAAACATGGTGCTACTAAAGTTACTCCGTTTGAGCTTGTGTATGGTCAAGAGGCCGTTTTGCCTGTAGAGGTGAATCTTGGCGCATATAGACTTGCAAAGCAAAATAATCTTGATGTTGATACATATTATGCTTTGATGATGGATAATATTGATGAAGTGACCGACAAGCGTTTGGAAGCTTTAGAAGAAATTGAAAAAGATAAGAGACGAATGGCGAAGGCATACAACAAGAAAGTGAAATTCAAATCTTTTCAGGTAGGTGATTTGGTTTGGAAAACGATCTTGCCCATTGGATTGAACAGCAACAAGTTTGGCAAGTGGTCTCCAAGTTGGGAGGGTCCTTTCAAGATTGTGAAGGTTTGTTCAGGAAATTCCTATATGGTAGAGACCTTGCAAGGACAGCAGCTGCCTAGAGCTCTCAATGGGAGATACTTGAAGAAATTTTATCCAAGTGTTTGGCAAAGTGCTTGATAGGATATGGCCGATTTATGGTTGAAAATCGCCCTTAGGATAAAATGGCCAGCGGATTCTGTAACATCGACCTGAGCATATTTTCTAGTGCATAAAAATTTACTAGAAAATAGGGGGCATATGTTCGCACCAAAATTGGCAGTTGCCTATCAGGTCGAGGAAAACCGGTCAGACCGGTTCTAGAAAGCGGCCAGACCGGTTTCCCTGTAGCCGATTTGGCAACGGCCGAAACCGGTCTGACCGGTTTCCCTATCCGGTCTGACCGGTTTTACTCCGAGTTGTAGTAGAATTAGGAGTCCTAGTCGTTTCCAAATTGTAATGGAATTCCTTGCGGGGCAAGACCTCCCCACCCTATAAATATAAAGGGTCGTGGCCGATTGAGACATATCATTCAATCGATCAAATACTATTTTCTACTTTTATCTTCAAACCCTAGCTTTTTCAATCCCTTTGCTTTCCTTGTTTGTCTCGACGGCGTTCAGGGAGGTTCTGAGTGGCCTGACCGATCTCAGAGCAACCCTAGACGCGCCATCTCCGACGGGGTCCCTCCCGAGGTGGTGATTCTAGGTTCATCCCCCTAACAAATCCGGTCTGACCGGATCTCCAAACCGGTCTGACCGGTTTGGCTGGGGCTGCGGCAAGTGCAAATTTTTGGTGCTGCGCGATTCAGCGCTCGTGTGTGTTGACAAGAAAAAGCGTCAACAGAGTACCTAGAAGTTGTTGCAGAGTTACAAGCTGATACATGAAGACTGCAAGTTGATACTTGTTTCTATGGTCCGGAGTATCTCATGTAATAAGGATTAAAACAATAGAAAACAACTAAAGCGTTCATTCTCTTCTGAAGCAGGGAAAATCTGGATTTCCCCCGGGCACTTCGAGATGACGGGAAAAATACACGATCCAATAAGTTTTGACAGAGCATTCACGGGGATTAAACTTTTGCGACGAATTTTATGTGGACTTTGAAATATTAGGCTCCACCCTGAAGTTGGATACAAGTTGACGGAGCATTGACGGGGTCATACAACATGCCGTTATGAACGCAGAGAATTTCTGTCAGTTTATCTATTGCTGCCACTTCGCGCCAAATTCATTGGATTTCAATGGGCTTCTGAAGGGAGAAAGAAAGAGAGCGGGATAGTCTTCTCATTCGTCCAGCCAGTTTCAGCCCAACGAATTGGACTAGATGAACCAGCCCGTTAAATCGGCCCTGTAAGGCCTTTTACCACAAGGCCCTTCTCCGCCCAAATATCTTCGTCGTCTTCGCCTCGTCGTCGACTCGTCGTCATCGTCGACTGAGCCAATCTTTACTTGGAAGTAGGGTTTTGGTCTCTCCAATCTGGTCCACCTCGCGGCCGCCGATGGGGAAGGACTCGAAGCCGAAGGAATCCAAGACGAAGGACGCTAAGGGGAAGGGTAAGGCTGGATCCTCTGGCGGCGACGACGCCGGCGGCGGCAAGGGGGGCAAGGGCAAGGGAGGCAAGTCCGCTGATGGCCTCGGCACCTGCACCTACGTCAAAGGTACCGCGTGTTCTTGCTGTATTGGGTGAAAGCTCGCAGGATTCGGGTGCTATCTCGCGGTTGTGGAGTTTCCCCAGGTTTTGAGTGGATGGGCCGTCCGTGATAGATTGTGATTCTCTCGTTTTAGGATTTGTTGTGAAATTGGGTTGCAATTATACTATTAATCCCATTTATTCATGCTTTTTTTTCGAGGATCTTATGTTAGGATCATTGTGTCCGTTGCAAGTAAAAAATAGCTGATTGTTGTGTGTGTTGCCCTGCATCTGCAGCTAGGCACGTATTGTGTGAGAAGCAGGGGAAGATCAATGAGGCTTATAAGAAGTTGCAGGATGGATGGTTGGACAATGGGGACAAGGTTCCTCCTGCTGAGTTTGCTAAAGTAAGCGGCTGGTTGATGTGCATTTGGTCTATACAACTTAGCTAAAAAGTAGTTAGTTTTGCTCAAAAGAAAAGAGTGGTGAAGAATCTTGCACATTGATACCATCATACCGATAAACTTTCATAGGTTTGTTATATTTAGTTTGTTAGTGAAATTTTTCCTCGTGTAATTTGGGCCTTGAGGGTAATTAAATGTGTAGGGATTAAATAATATTTAGACAGTCTTGGCCCTTGTCCTTATTCACGAGTTATAGTTTGCAGTATGCATCACTGTTTTCTTGTTGATTGTTTTTCTGTGACTATGAATGAACACTTGATGATTTTAGTTGTACTTTGTTAAGACCCTTACTGCCTTAAGTTCTTTGTCTCATGACAAGCGCAGATGAATAGATGTATATGAAGCGTTACTTAAAGATGGGGCGGCGCTGCTGGCATCTTTATGAGCATTTAGATCGATTGAGACTTCATAGGTTCGGGTGATTTTTCTTGTAGTTGGCAGGACCCAAAAGTTCTGGCACCCAAAATCGGTACTGTAGTCTTAAAACTGATACTTGACCGAGCAAGTTTTGGACTGCGAACTGGTCTTGGGTACTACTGTCCGAAGGACTGGCTAGTATGGGTGATTAAAGCTTCAAGAAGCTATGTTACAATATACATGCAATGCAGTGCAAACTCTAGCATTTATTTTGTACCTAATTGAAGTCATCCCAGCTAGTATATCTTTTTGACTTGCATTTTTACTACCAGAACTAGGAATGTCCGTTTTTGTGTATACACTAGCAGTTTGCTCAGGTTCTGAACCTTGGGAACCTGTATAAATCAGAAAATTGGAGGTGAGGTTTCATAGTCCCAATTAGAAATTTGAGTCTGCATAGAGTCAAGTCCTGGAAAATAGTTAAATTGTGGTGAATGCTCCTTATCTGAAGGTTGATGAACTTTCTAAATGATTCAGTAGACTTTCTGGTTGGTTATACTTGTAACTACTATTTAGTGGGGTGCAGTTGACATAACTCCATGTTATCAACCTCATGTCACCAGACTTAAATCTCAGTTTAGCGTTCTGGCATGTGCAATCTGGCTAACTATTTTTTCTAGATAGCGCTCTGTCATTTACAATTTGGCCAACTATTTTTTCTGGATCTGGATAGTTTCTTGTAAATTCAGTACCATAATTAGACAACAAATTATAATTTGCTGCCTTCGTAAGCGCTGGGCATGTGTATTCTGTGTTTGGCTGTCACATGCTGTCCCCAACTCCCAAAGGAGTTGCCGAAACAAAACAAAGTGTGCTTCGCTGTAATTAACCTATGATGAACTATGGTGATGATTTTCCGTATCTATCTGGGTTGGCTAACAGGCTCGGGTTTATCATTTTCGTTCCATTTACGTTTTAACTATCACGAGCGCCACGTCGCTGTAATAGCATCTTCTTTTTTGGGCGATATGTTGTTCAACCAATACATCTCATGTGAGGAACTGAGGAATGAGGATGTTGGGCAAGTGTTGAGCCGGACTATAGAGTCATCTAGAGCACTATACTGTTATAATGCTCCTAGTCCTAACAGGTCCGTGCGTGAACTTTGATTTGATATTGATTGGGTTCCAAATTGAACTGAATTATGCAAACTTCTAGCGTAATCGCTGATTTAAAACATCAGAACCCAGCTGTTAATTTTCTCTTTTTTTTGCGAAACTGTTAACTCTCTGATTACTTCGATCAGGAATTGAATCACCTGCCACTTCGTCCATCCACTTCCATTTCTGGGTAATTCGTGGGGCTTGTGCCGGATAACCCCGCAGCCGCCGCTGGAAAATCTCATTCGACACGGCCTGCGAGACAGGCTTAGCGCTAGCCTATCCACTCCCGCCAAACCCATCTATCCCCTTCGGCGTCGCCGCAGCCTTGCTCCCCGTGCGCCACCGCGGACATGGCCACGCTCCAACCCCAACACCACCGCCTCCTCCTGCGGCACCGCCCGCCACCTCCTTGCCTCCGCCTCCGCCTGCCCACGCGGCGGTCCAGGCCCCACCGCCTGCTTGCCCCGGCGCGCGCGGTCAGCGCGGCAGCGTCGACCGCGCTGGAGGACTTCCGGCGGTGGCTGTCCTCCCACGGCGCGGGCGAGGGGAAGGCCCTCCCGGCCGCCGTGCCGGAGGGCCTCGGCCTCGTGGCGGCGCGGGACCTGCCGCGCGGGGAGGTCGTCGCGGAGGTGCCCAAGAAGCTCTGGATGGACGCCGACGCCGTCGCGGCCTCCGACATCGGCCGCGCGTGCGGCGGCGGCGGCGGGGGCCTCCGGCCGTGGGTCGCCGTTGCGCTGCTGCTGCTCCGGGAGGTCGCGCGCGGGGCGGACTCGCCGTGGGCGCCCTACCTCGCCATCCTCCCGCGCCAGACCGACTCCACCATCTTCTGGTGAGTGAACTGACGCCGATCGCCTTCCGTGTGCTTGTTGAAATGGTCCTGCTGCCCCGTCCTTATGCCTTTGAATGGTGCTTCGTGCCTCCAGTGCAGGTCAGAAGAAGAGCTCCAAGAGATACAAGGTGTGTGCGAGCAATGCGAAAATCCAAGCATTTTTAGAAGACCAAAATCCATGTGTTTTCTTAGTAACTTTTTAGCAGCTCTGGTGGATTTGATGCTTGCTATATTGAAACCTTGTGCTTCTGTCACTTGTAGGAACACAATTACTCAGCACAACGATGGGTGTGAAAGATTATGTGCAGAGTGAATTCGAAAGCGTTGAAGCTGAGATCATAAATGAGAACAAGGACCTTTTCCCTGGTACCATAACATTTGATGATTTCCTATGGGCATTTGGAATACTCAGATCAAGGGTATTTCCAGAGCTCCGTGGAGATAAACTTGCTCTCATACCATTTGCTGATCTGGTAAGTTCTCAAAATGCAATCAATATGAGCATTTTCTAGTTCTGAGGCAACTGTCTGCAGACCCTTTATTTTGCAATGAACGTTCCTGTAATTTCTGCGATAAAATTACCATGTAAAAGATTGAACAACTTCCGTTCAACGGTGCTTTTCGGAAAATTGAGACTGCATTCTTTTATAATTATTTCTCCGCCTTGACAAATCAGGTTAATCACAGTCCTGATATTACCTCAGAAGGGTCCAGTTGGGAGATAAAAGGAAAGGGCCTTTTTGGTAGGGAAGTCATGTTCTCTTTGCGAACACCAGTGGACGTTAAATCTGGAAAACAGGTAGAGATGTACCCTTTTTCTGCACTAGGTGCAGTGTTTATGTAGTTTTTAGCATTTATAGACCAAATTTGATGTCTCAAGTGAATGAAACTAAAAGTATGCAATTTATAACTGAGCTTTGCATTGACAGATTTATATTCAATACGACCTGGACAAGAGTAATGCTGAATTGGCACTTGATTACGGTTTCATCGAGTCAAATCCATCAAGGGACTCATACTGTGACCCTGGAGATCCCTGAATCTGATCCATTTTATGGCGACAAGCTTGACATTGCAGAGTTAAACGGGCTAGGGGAGACTGCTTATTTCGATATCGTCCTCAATGAACCCCTTCCCCCTCAAATGCTTACTTACCTGCGATTACTTTGCATTGGCGGAACAGATGCATTTCTCTTTGGAAGCACTTTTCAGGAATTCAGTTTGGGGCCACCTTGAACTGCCAGTCAGCCCTGACAATGAGGAATCAATATGCCAGGTCATGCGAGATGCCTGCAAATCTGCCCTTGGTGCCAATCACACCACAATACAAGAGGTTTGCCTATTAACCGGATAATGTTGTTCCTTTCCTTCATATTTTTGTTTATCTCATCATCAATCTTATGAAAATGCGTGGAATATTCAGGATGAAGAACTGCTGGAAACAGAAAATTTGCAGTCAAGACTTAAAGTTGCAATTGGAGTAAGGGCCGGTGAAAAGAAAGTACTGCAGCAGATTGATGATATTTTCAAACAGAGGGAGGAAGAATTGGATGGCCTAGAGTACTACCAGGAAAGAAGACTCAAGGATATTGGTTTAGTCGGTGACAATGGTGAAATTATTTTTTGGGAGACATAGTGACTGTTTTTGGTAGTGCTATTTATCCAAACAGTGCTAATGAAAGAAATGCATTCCGACAGTCAAGAATTGCATGGTAAATGGCATGTGAACTTCTGTGACATAATCAGTAAAATACATTGGGAAAAATGAATCATTATCAGCGTTCAAAACAATACATGATCATCAATCATAGTCATATCAGGTGCATAGTCAAACTATATTCACCTAACTACAAAGTGAAGTTGCATATATGACAACTGTACATATCTATAATGCTGGACGTCTTCTCTCCAGAGCATATGGCAACAAACTTGACTAGAACCTGTACACAATTATCTATAAAGGTGGTAAAGCTATCAGGCACCATACTTTTGTTCTCTCATGTAAGAGGAGGAGCTTACCAGCTTCGTGTTGGCCAAAAAAACCTGAGGGGTTGTCTGGTTCCCGTGACTAAAATTTTAGTCGTGTCGCATCGAATGGAAGAATGCTAATTAGAAGTATGAAATATAGATTAATTACAAAATGCATTACATAAGCAAGGACTAATTTACTATCCCAGAGATCAGTGTGGCAGTTGGGGGAAAGTGAGTGGTCTCTACACCTACTATGGGTCTCTCTATAGGTTGCTCAGAAAGACACTCACTCCTAGAGAAGGCAACACCTCAGAAATCTCACTTTACATGAGAAATTTGATGTATTATCTGAGGATTGGTGAGGAGACTCCTCCATTTAGCGTTGCCGATTTCATTTGGCATGAGATCAAGACTATTTCTGAGAGCCCTCAAAAGATATGCGCCTACAGTCCATTTATCATGTTCATCATAGAGAGGGTCACTAGTCTCAAAATCAAGAAGGATACCCCACACAAGCCACTTCGCCCTCCTGTTCCTCACAAGTTTAGGATGCCTTCTCCACCTCAGGATGATCCACCTCTGCAGCATGAGCCTACACGACAGCAAGGAAGAGCTCAAACTCAGCAGCAGCAGCACCGTCAGTTAATGCTACAGTAATAATTTGATAATTATGTACTAATTATAGGTTAATTAGGCTTGTTAGGTTCGTCTCGCGGAGTTGATATGACTTATGTAATTAGTTTTATAATTAATTTATATTTAATGCTACTGATTGTCACTTATTTGAGGGACTAAACTTTAGTCCCTAGGATCCAAACCCAGCCTTTGAATCACAGCGAAAATGTTTGAAGCGGCATCCTCGGAAATTTCCAAATGATCAAGGCAGGCTCGTTGTATCGCTCCCGCCCCGGGCACCGGGGAGACAACGACCGAGCCGGAGGCAACCAGGCGCCCCGGCGAGACATGCCGAGCGATCCCCGTCGCCGCGCCGCCCTCCACCCGCCCAACCTGCCCCCGCACATCCCGTACTCCCGCTCGCTGCAGCAGCGCCTCTACCTCATCGCGCAGCACCTCGGGGTCTGACCGGTTCCCCAAACCGGTCTGACCGGTTTGGGCCTGGCAGCAGCGCCTATCCTGAGCAAAGGACCTCTCCAATTAAAAAGTTCATATCTATGTTTACAGGCATTTGCAAAGGCTAGAGGGATGTACAGGTTGATATTAGGCAACAGAGAATTGAGAACAAGAAGACTCGAGATGCAATCAAGAGATTACACACAGCATTGAGTCCAAATGATCCTCCGTCACCTATTTCACCACCTCTTGAGTTGCCCGAGATTCCACCGCTTCGAGATATCATGACTGATCACATGAATGCGGGCTATTTTGAGGAGTATGGAGACATATTTGGATATGGACACGTCGGGTCGAGCTCACAGCCTCCGCCACCCCCTCCACAGTCAGTTGGTGCTCCGGGGACCATGCCATACATGCCTACTTCAGAGGGTGACTTGTTTGGTTCCTCGTTTGGGTTTGCACCTCCAGGACCTACCTATGCAGCTGCTACACTCCCGTCCTCGTCATATGCATATGGTGGTGCGTCATCTTCTATGGCGGGAGTTCAGTTCTCTAGTGCACCATCTCCATCTCTCGGAGATTTTGCTTCACAGGCAGCTAGTCATGCAGGTTGGATTGATGATGGACGGCGGTACTTTGAGAGCATGAAAAGAGTTTATGGTATAACTCCAGAGATACAGCACTATGGATGCATGGTTGACATGCTCTGTCACTGGAGACGATTGCCCGAAGCACTTGAGCTTGTGCAAAAAATGCCATTCCAGCCAAACGAGGGTATGTGGGGTGCAATCCTGAGTGGATGCAGAAGAGAGAGCAATCTTGAGCTTGCAGCCAAAGTGACTGATAGATTAGTTGAGCTGCAGCCAGAACGAGCGGCTGGGCACCTTGTGCTGCTGTCCAACATGTATGCTGGTGTTGGACAGTGGGAGCAGGCTCGGATGGTGAGGGAAAGAGTCACCTCACTGAATGCTGAGAAGCCTGCTGGAAGAAGCTGGGTGAATCAGAGTGATTCCGGCATGGTGGTAGCACTAGCGTAAGCCCAGCTGATTGATCGGTGACTCACAACCTTTAACTTGGAGTCTTGCAATGGAAAAAGCTTTGGGTCTAGATGACCAAAGGATTAGTCTGTGACAAACCTTCACCAACTTCGGGTAAGCTTGTGGTACTAATGCACCACTGTTGTTCATCTCCAGGTTAACACATGATCCATTGCTTTACATTTTTTTGGTAGTACTTACAGGGTAAATTTGGTAGAAACAGATACAGCTAAGTATACTCTAGTTCCAACAACAAACCTCTTGTTGTTTCATCTTATTTATTTTGTGGTGAAATCTATCTACAACTACTTATCTCATTGTCACAATAATGATTAAAAAAACCAATGCAAAATCCTAGCAGAAATACATACATAAGCCAACCTAGTTCATCTAATTCCCTTATCACTCTTTTATGAGTGGTAAAAAGAAAAACAGTATCTGACATCAATCTGATAAAACCTCAATCTCCTCTAATATAGACCAATGTTGTTTACTGTTTTAAATGTCGACAAGTTGCTACTGGATGCACTCCAACTTCCGGATAACACTGAAATCAACTACTTGTTGATATCAGCAGGACCGTTTCCACTGTCATTCAAGAAGCTTGTTGCATGTGCCAATGCCAATAGCTGCAGCAAGATGCCATGCGGCGTGCATATAGGGAGTCTCTGGGAAGCAATCGTCGGCAATGAACAGTACACCTCCCAGCAGTGATGACATCTTGTGCAGGTTATGTGCTGTCTTGAGCTCTGGTTCAATTGATGCCCTTCTTGCAAAGTTAACCTGGCATTCAGGAATAGTTAGATTTGCAAACAAATTGTTCTGTAGATTATTGAACTGTTGTCTTTAATGTAGAAAATACACACTGGATATTTTGAATTACTTACCTCCATCAATCCAGTGTGGACAGCTGAAACCATCAATGGCTGAAACGGTAGGAGCAATGCTGATGCTGCCATTAGTAATCTTGGGTTCTCATTACTGAGTGCTCTCGATAAACACTGCGTGAAACACACAGTTGTCATGATGTGCAAATCTCGATAGTCTAACAATGATAGTTATCCTCAGTGCAAGGATATGATGACTTACCAGTGTGGTGGTGGCGATCATAGTGTAGTCTGCCCACCGCAGAAACTTTCGGATTTCTCCTTTGGAAGAATGATACAAGCTCGAAGCTATTCCTACCCCAACCAGCGAATTCGCGTAGATGGCGGTGTTCAGGTTCTTCCTGCAGCACCGTTTCACTGCATGTTAGTAGAGTGCCTATTACTCAGCTGCCATCAACAAAGCAGAATGCGTCTTGTTTCCGGATCAGGATGTGCCCTACCTTGGAGTCTGCAGTCCAAGAACTATGAAGGGCAGGGAGGTGACAACATTCGCAAAAGTTTCGCCAGCATGCTTGTCACCTGCTCAAAGTAAGAATGTTTTAGTGGAAGGTAGATATTGACATATTGGATTAGCGGGTGCAAGATTTTGTACTGATGGAAGGTGCCGTACATGTAATGGTGCAGTGGATGGGCTTCAAGCAAGAGGGCCTGTGCTGCCATAGTCTTCTGCAGTTACAAAAGGTCATCAGTAAGCCGCTGTCAGTGGTCAAGTAAACTGAGCCGTGGATGTTGAGTTCCTTGCTGCAAGTTTGCTCACCGGATCAACAACCGTTGCCGTGTTCTACCACCTTTCTGGTGTTCACAAGTGGTTCTTAGAGCTTCATCCTCGCTTTGTGCGGATTGTGGCAACGGGCGCCCAAGCTGTACTCCGTAGAGGCCATCCAAGACGGCAGAAGAGTTTCTACCGTTCAGGGCTCCCATCTGTACGTCCTATCTCGTGTCCTCGTGCTTTCCCGCTTAGCAGGACCGTACGATGATGAAAGCAGCAATCGATTTATACTGTGCCCTTGAGCCCCTGCAAGATACGATGCAGTTGATTACTGACTTTGAACAAAAGTGTACATACGTACTACACTCGTGAATCCCCCAAGGTTTCTACCGAAAAAAAACTTAACTATGTCATCTCTCAAACCAACCTAACCTTTGATAAACCAACTGTGTAATGCTCAAGGTCCTCCATTTGTTCTAACTTCTAGGCAAGGTAATGCGAAGATTTGGCTATATATATATATATGCTCTCCATGAGGCTACGATTAATTGTAGAGGGGGGCGCACCGTGAGATCGCAGGCGGTTAGCTACGCGCCCAGGGCGTGATGGATGTCCTGCGCCGCCGCGCCGTACCTCGCCGCCGGTCGTCGCTGGCCGGCTGGCCGGCAAGGAGGCCTCGATAAATAGGCATTCGCGTGTGTGCCGGGGAGTGGTGGGTTGGAATTCTACGGCGTCGCGCCGCGCCGCGAGACGCCAAGAAATGGGAGCGCAGGATGCCGATTCCGAGCGGATCTTCCCCTCGCCCGCGCACAACCGGGGGCACAACTTTCCTTCCTCTCGTGCCGCCCGAATATTCCCTCTCGCCCAGGGGGGACTGTGACAAGCCCATGGCAACAGTGCAACAGGCTACAAGATTTGTCAATGGAGGGCCCAAAGGTGTTGAACCAGAAGGCTGAACTGAACAGGCCAGCCCATTAAAATGGGAAAAATACAAATTTGGCCCCTCTTTATCTCCAGGAGTCCAACCAGGGTCCTCTAAAAGCAAAGAGCCTGTTTCACAGTTTCGAGTGAAAGGAGCGAGCCAGAGGCCAGAGCGACAAGGACTAATGGAGTGCCGCAGTCCCTTCACGACCTGGCGACGTTGTGCCTGCAGACCGGCAAACCTGGAGGCGTCAGGTCACGCTCGGCCATGGCCGTTGGCCGGCAGCGCCTCCCCCATCGGTAATTGTTGCGCCGGCAGAGTGGCGGCAGGCTCTGCTGCTCCTCGCGAGAGTATCTGACCGCGGGCTGCACGCTCGGCCTCGCTTGACATGTCAACTCGACAACAAAAAAGTCGCTTGCTCTTCCTGGCGTTTGTAAGCTCTGCTCTCATCACGCCTTCCGCCCAGGTCCGCCGTCCGCCAGCGATGAGGTATCAGGACTTTGGACTTGGTTGAGGCTAGCCCACCAGCTCTAAGCACTCTAACAGACCGCTCCTCCAATGATCTAACTCTTACCACCTAACTCATAACATGAATGACCCCACATATCATCTTCACGTAATTTCGAAATACGTATATGAGACTGTCTCTTGAACTAACTTTTGCACTATTCATAGATTAAAAAATTTATAAACCAGCCTAAGAGACAGCCATTGGAGAAGGCCTCTCATGAGCGCCTTTGTCAGATATCACTTCAGGAGTCAGAGGATTCGCTGTACAGATCACCAGATCAGGGTAATCTCGGGATCGGATGTGTAGCGATGCAACTCATTATTAGCAGGGGACATGGGTTTTGCGGAAGTTGCAAACAAGTTAGCCTAGCTTCCAGGGTCCAAAACACGTCTCACCGTTTTCCGTCCAAGCTACGAGTGTTAGAAATTTAGGCATCATTCGGTATATTTTAATTCCAGAAATTAGTAACAAATTCATGACAATAGTGAGTGATCCAGTGGTAACATAACATGTACCACTGTTCAAGTTAATTCTCCTAAATAACATGAACAACATGAGAAACCGAAACAAGAACAAAATGATGTTCAGGATGT
>OAMR01001353.1:21708-64559 GCA_900205405.1 Echinochloa crus-galli
GGTCGCCCTTTTTTTTTTACAACAGAGCAACGATCAGCTCGATTATAAAAAAATGGATGGTAATCAAATTACGTTTGTTGGGCTAAAGAACATACCTAGATCCTATAAATTGTGGGAGCCCAAAACGTCTCAGATCCTAGCGGATAAACTCATGGGCCAAAAAAAGGCCGAGGGCACAGGTCGAGATTCTCAAAAAAAAAAAAAAAACTGTGTGGGTGGGCTGTGGGTTCGCAGTGGCAGTAAGGGCGGTATTTCTAGGTAGGTTCCGGAAGTTTTTTTTTGTCACTTGGTTTTTAATGTTTGAGAGTCGTGTAGTGAATATGGGCTGCACGATCACCATATTCTTTCTGCTCAGGCAATCATGTGCCGGCGAGCAAGGAGCGGGAGCCGGCGGAGGGGGTGGGCCGTGGGTGGTGGGCGAGGCCAACGACGCCGACGGTTAGGGTTAGGGTTTCGAGATTTCCGAGATGGAGGCTTCAATGGCCACCAGCCATAGAAGAGAAGGAGGTAGGGCGACGGCGATGGCTCGGCCGGTGGAGGACCGACGGTGGCTCGGCCGGCAGCGGAGGCGAGGCGGCGCGGGAGCGGACGGTGGGCAGGAGGCGCGGTGGCGACGAAGAGGGCAGGCGCGTCGAGGAAGAAGACGGGGTGACGGATGCCAGATAGGAGCCTCCAGAAAAGTTCCTATTTAGCGGCTTTTCTTTTGTGTTGGAATTGGTTCTATCTCTGTTTCCTTTTTAAAAAAGAATTCGATCCAGTCCCTTAGGTTGTCGGTGAAACATTTTGAAACCAGTGGAAATTCTTTATAAATACTCAAACAAGAAACGAAACTTGCTTGTGGCATTCATGGAACTTGCTCGCAACCTCCACAACTTGTGAAACGCTATGGAACTTGAAATTACAGAAATCACGTCGAATTTCAGATGATTAGTTCCAGGGAAGTTCCAACGATAAAAGTTACAGTCCATACAAATTTAGCTTGGTTTCTTCACAATCACACATCACAAAAATCACAGTCCATACAAATTCCGGTGACAAAAGAAAGATCCATGGAGGCATGGAGCACTTTGGCCGTTTTGGATGTTCCCAATTCCCATGCCTTTCTGCTCGCCCACGTATTCCCATAGATATCAAACCTTTTATACCACGTCACATACAAGTGGGACCCACGTCAATGTGACCCCATCTGTCATCTACCACCACAAAGCTCCGGTCGCTTTTGTTCAAAACGACGAGACGACTTGTCGACTTCCATGCCCGATCCTTTTCTCCGGCCCCACACTAACGGAAAACCCATACGCCGACATTATGGGCCCACAGGATATATCAGACCCACACGCCAGCGACACCGCCCACAACTTATCCGCGGAAATCTCGTTTACTCCCTACTCCCTCCTCTCCCATTAGTCTCTCAACCGCACCCTGCGGCTGCTACTCCCCTAGCTCGCCAAGCGCTCCGTCTCCGGAAATCGCAGCCATCTCCAAGATTTCCTCCAGCTCCAACCGATTCAGTCGAAACCGCGGCAGGACCCTCAAAGCTCGCATCTTTAGGGCACAGTCTCCCCTGAATCTTCAGCGATTTTTTGCCGTCACAATGGGTCGCAAGAAGAACGGCGGTTCCGGGGCCAGTTTCCTGAAGCCGCTCGGCGGCGTCTCTCCCGCCCGTATGCCGGGGGCCGGCGCCGTGTTCTTCCTCGTGGGCTCCGCGCTCGGCTTCGTGGCGGTGCTCCACGCATCCGAGTCGGAGGAGGCCGTCGGCGAGTGGGCTTCGGCGGCGCGGTGGGCTGCTCGGCGGGCTGCTGAACTGGCCGGCTCGGTCGGAGCCCACCACCTGCTCGTCGCAATCTCGCTTCTTTTCATGGCCGCCAGTGTCTGGCGCCTCGCTAAGCGCTGCGCCGCCGTGGAGGGGCTCGTCGGCAGCGCGGACTCTGCGGTGCAGGCATTGCGCGTGGGGGGTGTCGTGTGCGCCGTGTGCGGGTCGAAGATTCAGGCCCTGAAGAGAGGCCGCCGTAGTGCGGAGCGCACCCGCTCGGACTCCTCAAACAGCTGCGCTGATAAGCCGGTCTCGAGGTCGCTGGCTGCTGAATTTGAGCAGGAGGCTGACAATGACAAGGACGAAGAAGAGGACAATGCAGGCGAGACCAGCGATTCAGAAGAAAACAATGTTCAGTATCTGAGGAGGAGGCTGAAGGAGGAGAGGCTGATGAAAGAGGTTGCACTCGAAGAGTTGGAGAAAGAGAGGCTGGCTGCAGCATCAGCTGCCGATGAGGCCATGGCCAAAATTGCCTGCCTGCGAAGTGAGAAGGCGCTGGTGGAGAGGGAGGCAAGGCAATTGCAGGAGATGGCGAAGCAGAAGCAGATGTATGACCGGCAGGTGATCGAGTCGCTCCAGTGGGTGATCATGAAATCTGGAATGCAAGGCTGGGAGCCTGAAGCCGCATCCGATCCAGCTGTATCGGAAACAAGCGAGGACGACAGAGATAGGAAGTAGCTAGCTCCTGGTTCTTAGTATTTGGATGTAACAGTGAGGAACGCCCTGTGCCAGGAAGTCGTTGCCTGCTTGAGTTCTTTGCCGTCTGATCAGTTTTCAGCACCCAAATATGGTACAATGCCTAAGTTTTTTTGAGAACTATGGGAGGAGGCTCTAGTATGCTAAACTCTCGAGGAGAAATCTGTAATATCTGCCTGTATATATGCCATCTTTTGCAAGCTACTTTGCAACTTAATATGATAAAAACTGGTATTAGATCCTTCTAACCTTGCGAATGTCTGTTAACATGTTACTGTCTGTTGTTCTTGAGAGCTCTGAAAAATTACTTTTTGCAGATTTTATAAGATGCTGGTATGGTATAAGCACTAAGAAAATTCGGTAGGTCTGTAACATGGTACTGCCCTGATAACATCAGAACACTGGTAAACCTGAATGGTTGGTTTCAGCATCAGGATTGTCAAATATCTGTCATACCGTGTTTGAGCAAAACATCAGCACAATCAATTTGTTTCAACTTGTTGTTTCTAATATGCTGAAAAACTTGAAGAAAGTACATTAGCTGTCTCTGCCATCCTGTTAATATTGGACACGCTCCGATTTCCTCTATCTAGTGCTCAAGCATCTCAGTGTGAGGGACAGTGCACATGATCAGAGCAGAAATTCCTTCCATTCTGTTGTTCTAGACTTCTAGTACGAATGTTTCAGCGTTGAGTAACTCCAGTATAATATTTATTTGTGTCTTGGCCATTTTAAATCTTCTGCTTGCACTAGTGATGAGCTTGCACACAGTTGCTAGTTATTCTGAATTGCCCTGCTGATTTACCAAGCGAATCACTTTTCATCCCCTTTTTCATCTTCAGTTTGTTTTCTGCACCGTGGTGGAAACTGGAAAGAGACCAGAAGAACATCTTTAAACTTGGGGAAAATTGGATTGATAGCACCGAAAGATCCATAGTTTAAAAATATACCATCCAAAGATCTTTGTTAAGGTATTTACCATCAAAAGACCACACGTTATAGAAATATAGCATGCCGTGCACTTCAGCCGTTAACTTGTGTTCTCCCATCCGGATCACGCGAACCCCCTTCTTCCATTGATGAGATGGAGCAGAAGGGCAGGCAGGCAGGGGCGTTCGACCGCGGCGGTGCGGAGGGACAGACCAACAGTGTCATCCTCCTCGTCCATGTCTCCGACGGTCACCATGGAAGGATGGACCTGGAGGTCAAGCTGCCTGCTGCATGGTACGTGCAGTCGCTGCCGTGGCGCCCACCTCCTCCATCACCGCCACGGGCTCGCTCGCAGCAACCGTAGGCAACGGCGGAGCACCTCCTGTGTCCTGTGACACGGTGGGCAGCTGCATCAGCAATCAGCGACGCAATTCATTTGGTAGCTGAGGCAGTGTTTTGGATGTGCATCGATTGCCAACTGAGGAAGACGAAGAATCGCACTTGCCGATGTATCTGATGGCCTGAGCTTTTTTTATTGTTACCACATCTGATGGTCAACTAGAATCCCAAAGGCTTAATTGCCAAATGTTTAGTTGCCCATGTCTCTTGGTGTGTCCTGTGTGCGTACGGCTCGTTCCTCCGTTTGGCCGCCGCCGTCGCCCAACGCTAAAGGCCTTACAGGGCCGTGCCTAGCTGGAGCAGTTAGGAAGGAGGAGGAGCTTCGGAGAGGCTGAAGCCTGCTGCGTGCACCACGGCCGGTGGCCAGCCAGGAAGCTCATCTTCTCATACATGGGAGGGGGTTGGAGAGGAGGGGAACCGTGGTGGCAGTGCCACGGATGATCTGGACTGTCCTCGCGCGCGAGCTGTGCGGCATCGGTGGCGCCGATGGAAGCGGAGATGCCCACCGCTTGCTGGAGCTCGAGCTCCCCGCTACCATCGTCACGCGTCCGGCTGCAAGAATTTAACGGGAGAACAGACGGAGTGCTATATTTCTTTAACGTGTGATCTTTGAATGGTAAATATCTCAAGAGAGATCTTTTAATGGTATATTTCTAAACTGTGGATCTTTCGGTGCTACCAATCCAATTTTCCCTTAAACTTGGCGCTCTCCCTCCCCACCCGTCAAGCGATCACAATGCGCAGAGCCTTCCGTTCCCGCTCCATCCAGCGCCGCCCGCCGGCCGCTGAACCCCCGCCGTCTGTTTCTCCCCCATGGTACGCCGCGCCGCGGTCGGCTCTCCCGCCGCCGGGCGAGGCCGACCCCCTCCTCGCCGCCGCGTCCGAGGTCGCGCTGGCCCTCCCCGTCCACCCGGCGCCGCTACCGGCCGCCGCGCCCGCGCCGCTCCTCCGCCTCCTCCCTGCCTTCACCTCGGCGCACTTCCTCTCTCTCCTCCACCGCAACCCGCTCGCCGTCCCGCCGCTCCCGCTTCTCTCCCTCTTCCGCGTCCTCCTCGCCTCCCCTCCGGGCCTCTTCCGCCACACCCCGGCGTCGTTCCTCTCCATGTCCCACCTCCTACTCGGCCACCGCCTCCACCACCTCGCACTCCCGCTCCTCCGCCTGCTCGCGTCCCGCCTCGGCCGCGACTCCCCGCAGCGGCTCCTCACGCAGCTCCTCTCCGCGGTCTCCCCCGATGATCCGGCCCCTCTCGTGTGGGAGCTCGCCAAAGCCTATGCTGACGAGGGCCTCCTGCCCGACGCCTGCTCCCTCGTCCTCCTCGCGCTCCGCCGCGGCGTCCGCGTCCCGGTGCCTGCATGGTCTGGCATCATGAGCCGGCTTCCCACTGCTCCCGAAGCCTACGCCTTCTACCTGCAGCTGCTTGACGCGGGCGTACCGCCGGAGGTCAAGCTGTTCAACATCCTAATGCGTGACATGATTAGATCGGGCGAGCTTGCCAGCGCGCGGGACGTGTTCGATGAAATGCTGAGGAGGGGTGTGCGGCCGACGGTAGTGAGCTTCAACACCTTGATATCAGGGGTATGCAAGGTGTCTGATCTGGACAGCGCAAACGCTTTGCGAGGGCTAATGGCGAAGGCAGGTGTCGCGCCAGATGTGTACACCTACGGTGCTTTGATGCAAGGGCTATGCAGGGTAGGGAGGATACGGGGTGCAGTGGAGATGTTTGAGGAAATGTGTGAGGGAGGTGTGAACCCGAACACCGTCGTGTTCACGACATTGATTGATGCACATTGCAAGGAGGGGGATGTGGCAGCTGGGTTGGAGTTGTACAGGGAGATGGCAGCGAGGGGTGTTCAGACGGATTTGGTGACATACAATGCATTGGTGAATGGCCTCTTTCGAGCACGAGATTTGAAGGCTGCCAATGACATTGTGGAGGAGATGAGGAACGCCGGTCTCAAGCCGGATAAGGTGACTTACACAACGCTCATCGATGGCTGCTGCAAGGAGGGGGAGTTGGACATGGCAATGGAGATGAAGCAGGAGATGTCAGACCAAGGGGTTGCATTGGACGAGGTCACATACACTGCGGTCATCTCGGGACTGAGCAAGGCAGGGCGTTCCGTTGAAGCGGAAAGGGCTCTGGGCGAGATGGTGGAGGTTGGTTTGGAACCTGACAACATGACATACACAATGGTGATTGATGCCTTCTGTAAGAATAGTGATGTGAAGACAGGCTTTAAGCTACTGAAAGAGATGCAGAATAGGGGTAGAAAACCTGGGGTTGTGACATATAATGTGGTTATGAATGGGTTCTGCAGGCTGGGCCAGTTGAAGAACGCAGACATGCTTCTGAATGCAATGCTTAATGTTGGTGTGTCCCCAGATGATATAACATACAACATTCTTTTGGATGGACATTGCAAGCATGGAAAAGTTAGAGATGCTGAAGAACTGAAGAGTGCAAAAGGAATGGTTTCAGATTTTGGCGCTTATACTTCACTAATCAATGAACTTGTCAAGAAGCCAACTAAGAGTTACCATGATAATAGATAGTTTTGCTGGGTAGATACAGTTATTTTGGAGTTCCCTACCTGTAACAAACTTAGATCTTGAAGATTGAAAATTCAATATGAATATGATGAGCACACTCAAGACTGATACAAAATGTGAATGTACCTTGTTGAAGACAGATACTTGGTTTTGGGGATAGCCGTCAGGGAGGGGAAAGCAGAGGTTCAGGTAAATACGATGTTTCATGATTCTTTGTTCAGTCAGTGTATCTTGATGACATGTTTACCAGGACTGCGATGTCTTATCAACTGGTTGGTGCATGGCTGTGGTTGTGCCTGCTGGGTTCAAACTACCTTTACTTTGCAGTGATTCTACATGACAAGATAGCAGATTTGCGTCTGTTTGAAATGTCGAAATCACAGATTCACATCCAATTCTCACAATTTGAGCAGCTTCAATAGCATTTGCCATCCCATATGCTGCACCAGAACAAGTGCTCCTATAATAGCAGTCTGGACAACACTGGTGAATGGACGGTGTCCTGTAAAGCAACCCTTTGATGAGCCAAAGAAAAGCAGCGCTGTTAGTGTGACTCCAACGGATCTGAGCATGGCATTTTTAGCTGTGAAGATGAACAAGTAGGGCAGGAGAGGGACCAATCCTCACATAAAATAGTGTGTTTGGCTTCATCATAAGAAGCTAACTAAGAGTTAACATAATCATAGATAGTTTTGATGGGATACTGAAAGCTTGTGTAGCCAGGAATAGTAGATTGATTATGGAGACTTATATAAGGAAGGAACGGGATCGGCTTATGGAAACAGAACCAATCACGGGATCATTGCCTATTCTGTTACACCACACAAAAGGCAGGAGACCGTCCAATATGGCCAATGCTGCCATGCGCCTAAGGGTCCATAGTACATGCCTAAACTACATTGCTAACAGATACAGTTATTTGTACATCCCTACCTGTAACAACCTTATATCTTGAAGATTGAAAATGCAAAATGAATATGATCTGCACGCCCTGACCAATGAATAACATGAATGTACGTCGTTGAGCACAGACTCAGCTTTGAAGATTGCTGTCAGGAAGAGGAATGCAGAGGTTTTGGAAAATCAAGGATAAATATGTTTCAAGATTCTCTGTTCAGTCATTATATCTTGATGGCATGTTTGCCAAGATCTGAGATGTCTTAGCAACTGGCCTATCTGTTGCATGTATGTGCCTGTGCCTGTTGGGTTCAACCTACTTTTACTTTGCAGTCATGCTGCATAATAAGATAGCAGAATTGTGTCTGTTTAAAATGTAGAAATCACAGATTCACAGCCAATTCCCACAGCTTGGGGAAGATATGAAATTATTACAAGTAAGGCATCTCCTCTTATTAAGTTATTAAAGAACTTGTCTCTGTCTAAACCTACTTGTAGTTAAGATCCATTTTTTCTCTTTCAGGAACTTGTGATATCATCATCCATCTTAGTTTCATGGCCCATATAGACATCTGGTAATTACATTTTACTTGTCATCATAATTGAATATGTAGTGGTGAGGCGCAGAGGTATTTTATTCCCAATATTTATTCATAATTAAATACTAGAGTAGACTAGCATTAGCTTCATCTGCAATTAGACAATGCAATGAGGCATTCCAAAGGAGAAGAATTACAAGTTTGTTTATTCCAGCAACTATCTAGATCGACACCACCGTTCCAACAGCTACCTAGCTTGAACAGCCTTTGCCATCCCATATGCTGCAGCCGAAGCAATCGCTCCAATAATAGCAGTCTGGACAGCGCTGATGAATGGACGGTTCCCAGTAAAGCGACCCTTGATGTAGCCAAAGAAAAGCAGTGCCACCAGTGTGACTCCAACAGATGTGAGCATGGCATTTTGAGCTGTGGAGATGAACATATAGGGCAGGAGAGGGACCAATCCACCGATCACATAAGATAGTGCGATTGTACAGGCACTCTGCAGGGCCCTCTTCGGATCTGGTTTCTCCAATCCCAGCTCAAACCTGAACACATTGCTCTGGTTAGTTGAGGAAAAAAAACATTTACCATCCATTAATGATGTGATACTTCTAAGCTTGCCATCATCTTTCTTTCACAGGGTGATCAGTGAATAATGACTTATAACAGGATGTTTTCATTCTTTTCTCGAATAAATGGTTTCATTCTTGGCAGCTTTATAAACTACTGGAAGGACATTCATCATCTGCCTAAGCATTCCAAATTAGTACCGTCAGGATTCATGCACATTCGCTTCAAGTACAAAAATGAGTGAGAAGGGCTATTCCAAAAGGGGATTATGATGCCATTATGTTGAGAGTGCATTTCCCTCTTTGAATGACATGTGGGAACCATTCAAAAGGTGGAACAGTGATCATACCTCATCATGAATTCTAGCCAAGCTTGAGGATTCCTCCTGAGCCCATCAATGACAGGGCCATACTCGTGTGGCTGAAGCCCATACCGCGACATGATCTCTCCAATCTCAGCAGCCTCTGGGTGATCAATCAAAGATTCAAAAAAGCCAACGGTCAGGATGCCAGTCATATACAAACAGGAATCTGGCAACAATGTTTCATGAATTGTTTTTCATGTCATGTGACATCCATTTACCAGTGTCTGGGACGGTAATGATCTCCTCCTGCTCCCTCTTCATCTCCCGCTTGTAGTGATCTGCCTCACTCTGGGCCGCAAGGTACCTACCACATGGCGCGTGCGCGGATCAGAAATTCAGAATCATTCGTTAGTGGACACTTTTTTAGTTGAAAACAATGTGGTGCTTGTCTTGTCCTCGGGTAAAAAGATTATATAATTATTGTTCTCCACTTCGGTGGACCTAAAAGCTGTGATGATAGCTAACACAAAGCATGCACGTCGAAGAGGGCCACACACTTGTCTATCACGAACTAGCCTTTTGTCCTAACGTTTTTCTTTTTTGGGTTTGGGCCTTGTTTGCTTCCAAAATTTCACCCCCAAATTTACTGTGCAAAAGGAAGATTCCCCGTCACATCAAAATATCATAACATGCATGGAGTACTAAATGTAGATAAAATCAAAAACTAATTACACAGTTTTGTTGTACTCTACGAGACGAACATTTTAAGCCTAATTAATCATTTTTTGACAATTTTTCGCACATACAAACGAAATGCTACAGTGACGCAATTATTACGAAGGGACATATACCTCCCAAATTTGGGGTCCTAAATTTGGCATCTAAACACGGCCTTGATTGTTTGAATGAGGGCGATTTGCAAGTGGTGCTAAAGAGCACATGTCCATGCTGAACAATGCAAAGCTTGCAGGCTCATGGTTTTTCAGTTCAGTGTTCGTGTGATATGGATACCAGTGCTATCTATCGTCTAGTATGATGAAAACCAACGCCTAATAACTAATTATATTTTAGTTTGCAAAAAAAAAGAGGCAATCTATCAACCAACTATTACCTGAATATATGCACGCATGAATTCAAATTTTAGTCCTACGGCTCAATAACCATTGCGCAGTTTAGAAAAAAATAATTGGAAACAAAAAAAAAACAAAACGGAAGGCCCTGGAAATTCCGGCTAGGCGGCAAGATCAGCCGTGAGCGAACGAGAGGGAAGCAAAGGGAGGCACAGTCTGGTCAGGTGGTTACCCTCCGAGTCCCATGGAGATGGCGCCGGCGGCGACCTCGGCGAGGCCGGCGGTGAGGACGAGCGAGGAGGGCGCGCTGGCGCCGGAGAGCCCCGCGGCGAGGGCGAAGGGCACGGTGAGGCCGTCGGACACCCCCATGATGACGTCGCGCACCACCTCCCCCGCCGTGAAGTGGCGCTCCCGGTGGCTCGGCCGCTTCTCCAGCATCGGCTGCCCCCGCGCGGCGCCATCGCCGTCCATCGATCACCCCGACGCCGGCCGGCAGAGACGAAGCGCGTGCGCGTGGAGGACAGGCTCAGCACGCTTGTTCGAGCTCGGGTGGGAAAGCTGCGTGCGACTGCTGGTCTCTGAATTGTGAATCTTCGCCTCTGTTTGTATATATATTTTTTTTTGAGATTAAACCTCTGTTTGTATATAGGAGTCTATGGAAACGTGGGGCTTCTTTTTTCCCTGGGGTCGGGTCATGGGCCTATGGGCGAGATATTCGTATGCTCATAAATCTTCACATGTGAGACAGTAAATAAAAGATAATTCAACATCATATCGGTCTATTTTTTCTTAAAAAAATATATATAGTCATTACTACAATCCAAGCCAACCCATCATATGAAGAATCGAAGCTATTTTAACCCACCCCATAGATGATGCTAAGACCCCGACGGACAAGGATCTTGAGTCGGATGAAGGCGTATGGGCATTGTACGAGCGCTGGTGCAAGGCTTTCGAAAAGGATCGTGACCATGCAGAGATGGCTCGCCGGTTCAAAAAATTCAGACATAATGCAGAGATGGTGCACCACTGGAACAACCATATTCCTGAAGATGCAGAGGAAGCAGCCATTTACCTTCAGAAAAGAGAAGAGGCCAAATTACGTCTTTCGAAAGGCGAAGACGTCTCAGACTTCGAGGAATGGCATCTGCCGATGGAGTTAGGTCCATTCGCGGATGGGGCTGACCCGCTTACGGATCGCTATAAGAGATTCCTTCAGTGCTGTTGAAGATGTTACGGAAATCCCAGAGCCTGAATTGAATGAGATGAACTGAACTCACCATCGGTCATGCATTGTTCGTCAATTTATATTATATCCAGTATTTGCAAGAACATGTATAGAAAGTAATACACCAATCTATCTTGAATATATATAAAGATGAATAGATCGAGGATGAAACTTAACTTTGTTATTTGGATTAATTGGCCCAATGAACAAACATCCATTTATTACCTGCGTGAAAAACAATTTTGTTTCACCGTATGAGTTTTCATTGAGATTGTCTTGAAAAATGTTTCCAGAACTTGTTTGTTAGGTGCTTGTTTGGCACTTCAGTGAGCAAGCTCTAGTTGGGTGCCTTGATTTACATGTTCTTTTAGTAGTACAACTGATCATATGTTTAATGCAAAAACCAAAACAAAAGCTCGTAATACAACTTGAATAACTTCAGGCAGGTTTTGTACCTACTGTTCTGTAATTATATGATGGATTTGCATCATCTATTGATTATCGAAGATCATTTTGTTTTCAGTCAAGCCGCTTGGCAATAAGGATCTCACGGGAATGCGAATGCCTTTGAGCCCACTTATAACTTGCATTCCAGGTCTTTTATCCAATGTCCCAAGACGACTCAATAGGCTATATGCCGGAGGTATGGTTGATTTGCTACGGCCTACGGGCTCAATAGGCTAAACCGTCTCCACCAAAGCAGTCAGAGTCAGCAGTCACCATGACACCGGACAAGAATATGCTCATATAGTCATGTGTAGCCTCGCGTCTACATGCGCGGAACCGCACCGCATCTGGACGACGTTGTTCACCTGCAGGACCGCAGGTGCGGCCACGCCTGGCTGCCAGAGAAGTCCCGGAACCAACAGGAATGTCGCCAAGGCCTGCTTGCCTTAAATAACCAGATTTATTCATCGAAAAAGCACCCGCACCGGCGCTTATTTCATCAGCTGAAGTTTATTCGAAATCTCGGTCCGCACGGCTTATACATTACAACGAACACAACGAATGAAGAGAGGAAAGCTGTTTCCTAGTTAACTTTCACAGCCAGCCCTGCAACTGCGCGGCTTAAGCGAGTTATCTCTGCTTCTGCCTGATCCATGGAACCACTGGGCACTGGCGGCATCTATCTCCCCTAAGAACGCTGCTTCTCCAGTTCCTCGATGAATCTGACGAAGTTGAGGATGATTTTCTTGCCCTCAGGAGTGATGATGCTCTCCGGGTGGAATTGGACGCCCTGAAACAGTTAGTGTTAGTACTCACAGGTATACAGATCCAGGTAAACATTGCATGGCTTAAAAGGTCAGCGTAAGCATCAACTGGTGTGGCGCCAAGCAATGGGAAGTAGAAATACCTGGATGTGCTTGTACTTCTTGTGGCGAGCGGCCATGATAAGCCCATCTTCAGTCCATGCAGTGGCCTCTAGAGCATCATGTGGGAAGGTTTCCTCCTCGATGACCAAACTGTGGTATCTCGCGGCAGTAAAAGGGCTGTCCATGGAAGCAAAGGATGGTGTCAAATCAAAGGCTTACTTGGGAGGAGTAGCATAAACTCTATAAACTGAATTAAGAAACCGTGTTGATTTTCTGAGACAAAAATGTTATTATCAATACTAAGTGAAATGGTATATAATTGTCTCCTTCATTAACTCAAGTAAGAAAGGATTTTTGTTCTTCAACAAAAGAAACACATATTTCAGGAACTTCTCATACATGGCTGAATGACTTGAAAATTGAAAGCAGAATGACCAACAAGATGTTTATTGTAACTAGTAACTTTTGTGGAAGCAGCGTTAGATGCATGTCACATTGTTCAGTAACAAAATAGCACTTGATGAAAACTAGCAAGCTATGAATCAGTAAAAACAAAACACAACAAACAAAATAAAATTTAGCTAACTCGATTTAGAAATCAAATCATACTTTGGCAAGCCGTCGAATAAGGCCTTTCCTAATTCCTCATCATAATAAACTGGAGAGCTTTTTCCATGCATAACTCCAGAAGGAGCACGGATAATCTTTCCTGCATATTCATGTACATAGAAGTTTGAGAGATGAAAGATGAGCTCTTGCAAAAACAAGTGACCTGGTATAAAGATAAATCATACCTCCAAATGCCTCTCCGATGCACTGCAGACCCATACAAACTCCAAAAATTGGGATGGTTGGGCCCAATTCAAGAACAGTCTGCAATGATATACCTGAATCTTGTGGTTCACCTGAAGAACAAATTTGGAAGTATTTAGTTATGACAGAAGCTTCGACTCTTGTGATATTCAGTAAGGCAAACTTACCAGGTCCTGGAGAAATAAGAATTCCTCTTGGGTTCTTCCTGCAATACATGAAAAACAGAGCATGATCATCAAACTGAGAGTTGAAACAAAGTAGAACAAATCTACATCAAAATTGAAAATGTTATCAGAAAACTATATATACCTTTTTACATCCTCTATGGTCAGTTCATCATTGCGATATACCTCGAAGTTTAATCCAAGCTCCCCCATATACTTCATCATTAAACACAAAATGTCAGCAAACACATTTTTCATTCATAGCATATGTTTCTCTTTCTTTCACTATATTGTGTTTTAATAAAGTGAAAAAATGTGAATTAAAAAAGATAAATTTATGCCACCTATGAGGTACACAGGAATGCATATAGCTGTCCTAATCATCATTAACAATGACATCACAACAGGAAAGATACACCTTCACAAAGCAGTACCTCCAGTATAAGCATTTCAGCATACAGAGCCAAGTTAGTTTTGCCAAGTGAACCCCTTAGTATTAGCAAAGTCAACACTCCAAACCATGCCATGTAGACTGACATGTTCTTCAACAAAATCGTAAGGAAAATTTGCAGAGGACCCAATAGTTACTGATTTGTCTCATAAAACATGCTGAACAAAAGTTTGGCACTAACCAATGGCCTAGAAATGTTTTAAGACCTCAGAATACATATATCTTCATATGCAGTCCTTTACCCCTTTTACCTATTATGTATAGTGTTTTCAATTTATTGGCATCACTGCTGAAGAGTCAGAAACACAGAAGCACCATTTCCATGTTTTTTTTCTTCAACAAAAAAAGGGCATTCTATTATATATACCCCCTATCATTCAGATGCATAGTTATTCTACCAAAAAGAAACGAACAGAATAGCTTTTATAGCCTTATTACAAAGGTATATCTCGATAGGCCGTTCTTCAATTAACCAAAAGGAACAGTATATCTAGCCCGCCTAAGCGCTAAGTGTCACCCTCCCACCTGGTGCCTTGTCACTACCTATGCATATGCCTAACCCCGATTAGGTGCTAGGAGACACTCCATTGGCCACCTAGAGCCTGCACCTTTAAGATCTAGTCCCGTAAAAAATTAAAGAGAGATGGCAAATTAAGTAGGAAGGATGAAGCTTTTCCTGTATAAAGCTATTCTAGACAGAAATAATGGAAAGGTAGAGAGGACTTGAAGATATTCTACGGAAATGGAAACCAAAGTCTGACAAGCCGATAGGTACGGAACAAATCTAGGATTTGTCTTTTAAATCCAGATTATGCTATGATAAAATGCTATATCCATTTGTGAAACAGGAAACACGTGATCCACATCCCCAAGAACAAAGGATGCATTCGTGATTATGGCTTCTATACCAAATAAAAGTACAATTATTTCTAACAAGCTCTGTTGATGGAAAATAGTGATATACCTAACCAAAAAAAATTATTATGCAACCTTGTTTACAAAAGAGTGGCAATATTAGTTTAGACTAAATTTGTTTGAAGATGGGTATTCCCTTCAAAATATGGATGCCTACTTATGTACAAGTACAATTGAAAATTGTCTTATATTCTAGGCAGATAATAATACAAAGGTGGAGATGACTTGAAGATATTCAACAGAAATGGGCACCATAACTGACAAGGCCACAACTACTGGACAAAGCTGGCATCAAGCTTTCAAGTTCGGATAATGCAATGACAGAATGTTATAACTGTTTTGTGGAACAGGAATGTATTGAAATAATTGAACAATTCTTTCCAACAAGCACTGCTGATGGAAATTAGTGATGTCCTCCCTCCGTCCCAAATTGTTGGTCGTTTTGGCATTTCTAGATACATAAATGAGCTAAATTTTACGATGTATCTAGACATAGTGTATATCTAGATGCATCAAGAGCAATGTATCTAGAAAAGCTAAAACGACTTACAATATGGAACGGAGAAAGTACCTAACAAAAAGTTCTTTTATGCAACTTTGTTTAACAAAATAGTGGCAGTATTAGTCGTTTAGTCTTTATTTGACTGATGGATGTTCCCTTCCCAATATGGATGCCTGCTTAGCAGATACAAATTCCATAGCAAGGTTCATGTTGTATAACAGCATCAACTAATACATTCACAGAAATATTGTGGTCATGGATTCCATCAGTTGATCTAAGTACAGGTACAATTGAAAAAAAAAAATAATCAGTCCTGTAGTCTATTACAAAGGACCAATAAAAATTACAGGATAATATTACCACTGACACAGCAAGGTGGCAATACATATATACATATTATCCTAGAGCTAACGTCACGATCGAAAATAATAGCAATAAAAGTATTCCACCGGGACATAACATCTCATCTTGCAAAATGTTCAAATGATTATCCAGAAATTCATACAACAACAATCTGCTGCAACTAATAGCATTTAAGGGCTGAGGCGCAAACAAATAAACACTACTGCACGCATGCCACGGAAGAAAATACCCATGGCATGTGTGGAGTGTGAACCCGGCCACAGACCGCAGGAGGCCGCCACTCGTCTCCACTAGCGAAGGATATCGCGCCCACAGATCACGTAACCAAGCATCGAATGAAGGGAAATGCCCGAAACGACATAAAATGTCATGTACCTGGCAGAGGTTGTAGGTGAAGCTGTCGTAGTTGTCGATGACGATGATGGGCTGCTTCTCGGTGGCCGGGCGGCCGTCCAGGTCCGCCACCGGCGCCGCCGCGGCCGGCCCCGCCGCTACAACCACGGGGAACGCCGCCCTCCCGCCCCTGACCGACAGCCCACCACTCTGGAAACCTGCGGGAGGGAAGCGGCGCAACCAATCGGTCAGCAATGCGCCGAATCAGGCGAGGCCCAGGTGAGAATGAAACGAAACTGGCTGGAGCGATCCGTACGGGGCGCCGCCGGGACGCGCGCGAAGGCGGATGCCGGGGAGGACGCCGGGGAGCGCGCGCGGGCCGCGGGGGTGGCCGCGGAAGGCGCCGCGGCGAGGTGGGAGCAGGCCATTCCCGGGGACAAGGGAGGGGGAGCCGGTAGCCTGACGAGGCGTGGGGGGTGTGGGCGGGCGCGATTTGTCACGTGAGGTGGGAGAGCGGAGGGAGCCGGGAGGCGTGCTTGCTTAATATAGAAAACGTGGTTTGTGTGATTGGCTGGGTTTCAACGGCGGTAGCGAGTGGATTTTCACTGTTCAGATCTTATCCCCGGTGTGGCCTCCAGCGATCTCCCACTCTTCCTGGTCTTTTCCAAATTGAAAATTTCAGAAAAAATAAAGATTTTTAAAAAAGGAAAAATTGAGAGTAATTGAAAATTTTTCAATTGATACTCCGTACGAGACATGGCGGTTTATTTTCTTTTTCTTTTTCCTTCTTGCCTGGCGCCGCCGTGGCCCGTGGCGCCGTGGTCGTGCGTGCGTCCCTGCCCAGAGCCAGGTCAACAGCCTACCGGCACCGGCGCCGGTGCCTTGGCGTCTGCGCGCCCACACTTGCCCGGGGGAGACGGTCGCCGTTAGGCGTCAGCTGCGCGGCACCCCTTCCTCGTGGCCGCCGAGGACGTCGCCATCGGGCACGAGGCCTGAGTATGTGAATCTCGGGTGTGGTAGCTAAGACGAGGATTTGGGGGAGACGCCGGTCTTGCTCCACCGCATTCGTTGCAGGAACGGATGGGGCTGGTAGAGTGGAAGGTATATAGGTGGCTAGGTAGAAAAGCTGTACCACTCCACCTACCAAAATTGTTGGTTAGTAGCCTCAAGGTTAACCGCTTCATACGTGTCTACTCCCTCTGTCCCTATATATTTATATATTTGTCGTCGTTGATTTCCGTACCATAATTTAGATTTGATTTATAGAAAATATGTGTAGCATTTTAATCTCCAAAAAAAATTATTAAAAAACTAGATTCAAATATCTATCTAATGATATTTATTATGTACATAAATATTAATATATATATTTTTATATTTAATCAAAGTTGTTTTTCGGGAACCGTAAACGACAGACAATAAAGGACGGAGGGAGTAGCTCGGTGCTTGCAGGTGTCAGTGTCTCGCAGAAGATTTAAAAAGCAAATGCCATGGCCGTTACGACAAGGAAAAGCAAACCATGAAAGCTGACGTCAGAGTGGAGAGAAGACGAATATGGTCATGGGCGGTGTTCACTTCCCCCTTAAAAGGGAATATAAATTTGGGTGAAATGTCACATCGAACACTGTAGCGCACTGTAACATTTTTCGTTTGTTTGTGGTAACTATTGTCCTACCATGATCTAACTAGGCTTAAAAGATTCGTCTCGTCGTGTACATCAAAACCATGTACTTAGTTTTTTTATTTACCTACATTTAATGCTCCATGTATGAGGAGAGAGATTTGATGTGATAGTGAACAATGAAGTTTAGAGAGAGAAAGTTTTGGATTTGAAGGGAAGTGAACACCGCCATGGTAAAAATAAAAGTATGGCATGCGTTGAGTAGCTAAGAGCAACTCCAGCATACCCTCTAAACAAGTCCCCAAGTTAAATTTAGAGGGCCAAATAAAAAAGTTAAACTCCAGCAGGGCCCCTTCTTGACCCCGTATTTTAGAGAGGCCTCCAAATTTATTCCCCCACCCTCCATTTCTAGGGGGTCTCCAGGAAGGCCTCCATTCTTAGGGGCTATTGTTGGAGTTGAAACAAGTTTTGAGACCCGTAAAAAATAGATGAAGCCCCCATTTGATATTTGGAGGGCCTGATTTAAGGGCTATCGCTGGAGTTGCTCTAATGGTCTCAAAATTTAAGTGCCTAAATGGAATCAATAAATTATGAGGCTATCAGTACTGTGTGTTTGCATCAGACTTGCAGAAGAACATGAGAGAAAAAAAATACATCAGAGAGGAAAGAAGATAAGAACCATCAAATTTGCATCCTGAATTTCGACAAATTTGATGTTGCTCCTTTTGCCAGCTCCTCAACCGATGAAGAAAATGTGACAATGCCCTCTGGCACTTACGAACCTAACTGCAGGCATCCGGTGCATTAGATTTCGACAATTTTGATTTTGCTCCTTGCTTCTTTCGTCAGCTCCTCAACCGATGAAGAAAATGTGACAATGCCCTCTGGCACTTCGATCTTACAGAAGTGATCTTAACAGAGTTACCACAAAGTAACAGGCAGCTGCTTGAGGTTGCCCGGCCCGTCAGGTATGCGGCATTGCTTTCTTTACCTTTGTGTGAAATGTGCTGCCGTCTGCAGAAGTTCAGGTTGTTACATAGTAGCCGATAGTCAGCAGCTTTGCCTCTCTTACTATTTTGAAGCAAAATCTTGTTTCTCTAGTTTTGCAGCTCATTTTGTTGTCTGAGAAGTGAAAACTCTGCGCTGCAGATAAATGGGGTCAATAATGGTTGATTTGATCCTAATATCAGCTTTAAGCAAAGGGAGAGGGAGGGCATTCTCCAAACGTTCCAAATCACAAGTAGGGAACAGATCATCTGGTGCCCTGGTGGAAGTGCAGGAATCAGAAGTGCAAAATATTTCCACCATGTAGCTTGAAATTTCTTCGTGTGCGTACATTACAAGTGCAAGCCAGTGTGTGTTTCTCTTATCGACAAGTGTAATGCCTTCTTCCATTTGCTGTCCGTAGAAATTGAGAAATACAGAGCTCACTCGAACGAAGAGGCTGTATTAGGAAATGTCGAATGAGTGCTTTTTTATGCGCATACCCCAAGCGTCCTCTTTATCTGAGCTCTCCTGATTTCTTCACTCTTCAGATACTTGTTATGTACTCCATCCGGTATCCTAAAGGAAGTCCTTTAGAACAGCGACACGGTCACCAAAGCACAACTTTGACTTCTCTTTTCTATAAAAATATTTTTTTGAAAAGTTATATATGTATATTTTTATGAAAGTAATTTTCAAAACCAATCTATTTATATGATTTTCACATTTCCAAACTCAACGATTTAAATATTATTCATAATTTATATTCCCAATGTTTGACTTAAACTTTGTCCAAAAGGACTTCTAATATGATACCGGAGGGAGCACTACAGTATATGAAGTCTTTGGCTATTTTGTTAACATTGGCCTTCCGTTATGGAAGTACTTTCATACCTAAAACCGGGGCCGATGTTCTGATATGCTACTGATGCTTGGGTCGGACGGGTTCACTACTAAAACGCCACTATCGTTGCGAGGCGGGTACAGATGTTACACAATCTGAACAGCTGGTGGCGTGATCACTATCTGAGGCCTTGTTTAGATGACAAATTCTACTCCCAAATTTACTATGCAAAAAGAAGATTCCCCGTCGCATCAAAATGTCATAACATGTATGGAGTACTAAATATAGATGAAATTAAAAACTAATTGCTCAATTTTGTTGTACTCTACGAGACGAACATTTTGAGTCTAATTAATCAATTTTTGGATAATTTTTCGCACATACAAACGAAATGCTACAGTAACGCAATGATTACAAAGTGACATCTTACTCCCAAATTCAACCTCCCAAATTTAACATCTAGACAAGGCCTGAGTTACTCCAAGCTTGTACCCGTTATTGCTGCACGCCTGCACGGCGTTGTACTTGAACCCCATTGCTGCTCGGATTAGACCGAGGGTCTCTTCTACCCCCTACACTTCAGCCTAGTCTGAATTTGAACCATCCAAGCTAATACTACTGCCCTGTCTAGGCCCTATTTGGATTGGAGGATTTCCATTTCAAAAGAATGCATTCTTGTGGAAGTTTTCAAACTTAGGTGTTTGGAATGGACGGAATAAATAAAAATTTTATAAATAAACACAAGAAAAGAGAGATCCACTCGAATCGCTGGAAAGTTTTCTAAATAGGGAAGAATGTGCCACGAGGACAATCTAGCTCAAATGTTACTAGTAATATTTTTGAGTGTATTTCAGTCACGTCATATGAAAAGTCATGCATTTTACATCTTTTTCTATCTTCATCTTTTTCTAGTCAAATAACACTTACAGCAATTTTTATGAGATTGAAGTGGATTTCATTTGTTACAGTATTCCATAACAATTAATGTGTTCCTAAAGTGCCCCTACTAATTTTTCCACATAACAGGATATCTCCCTCGTTTTAGTCTTTTTCCATCCTCTAATTTGGATTTATCCATTCTCTTTGGGAATTGGATTTATCAATGCCAAACAGGCCCCACTTGCCTAATCGATCGTGATTAGTGAAACCACCCGTTTGGCTACTGACAGGTCGCGGTTCACGGGTACCAAACAGCCGGTTTCCGCGACCAACCAACCAGGGGAAGGAAACCCTAGAGCCCGGAATCGGGGACCGCGAGGTATCGACGCCGTTGAGCTCGAGGCGGCGAGGCGGTCGGCTCGCGGCCCCGCCACAGCGCCGCCGCAGCTTCGCCTGGTTCCCGCGAGCCCGGCGCGGAGGTACACAGATCCCGCTCTCACCTTTGCCTTGGCCTTGCTCTTGCGCCCCCGCCGTTTAGGCCGCCTTCCAGGCGGGTTTGAATCCGCCGGGGACTAGATTCAGGTGGGTTAGTGCGACCTCGATTTGGTGAGTCAATGGATTCGACACCGCGATGCTGATAGAGTTGTCTGTCGAGGCAGCGGCTTGCTCCGTGCTTGTTGATGATGTCGAATCAGTGGTTGCTCGATGTCGATTTGTTCATGACATATACAACTTGTTCGACTAAGTTCCTGTGGGGCTTATGAACTGGGCGAGTCTGTGCAAGTAGATACGGAGTATCTGTTTGTGGCTGATCAGCAGTAGCTGTATGTGTTTCAACTTTCAACTATCCACCTGCATTTTGCCTAAGCTGGTCGGACTCTATTTGGTCCTGAGGATCTGAATTCCTATCCCACTGAAAACCTTTCTAAGAAAAAAAAGCAGCAATATGTTTTTATATTGGGTCCTTGGGGCAAAGCTTTTGGCTTCGAGAGCTCGCTCATTTCTTGTTTGATTTGTTTGGTAGCAACATCTCTGACACAGATTGTGACTTTGTGAGAGCATAGTTGGCTTGAATTATCAGTACATACCATGATTGACTCTGGGTGAGGTGAAGCAATAATTGAAAAAAAAAATTCCTTTCTATATTTTTGTCCACCAGTCTGGATTGTAAATGGATGGCATGTGAAAATAAGCTTACATGGCAGTGTCATGCTCCTTTTGCCCTCACCTTGAATAGGAGATAAATGCATTCTTTTTTTTTCATTTTTACAGAATACTATTAGGTTCGCATGTTACATGTAGATGTTAGCTGTCCTTGTACCTAGAGAATTGAGTTACTTGTTCCAATGACCTACTATTGAGTCAGTAAAGGGCAAGTATTAAGTTGTATGGTTCTACTGTGCTTATCGTATAAGTAGGGTGAACATGAGGCATTGCTGAATTGATTTTTGTCTTTAACATTTTGTCCATTTTAGTTTTAGGTACAATTGATGCTTTCCGACCTGTTGCAGAGCTAAATGGCAAACAGAGCAAGATGGATGATGAAGTATGAAAAGGGCCTTGTTGATATACTTCATGAAAACAATAATTCACATTATCGTACCCAAAATGGATGGAGAACAGAGGGGTGGAGGAAAATGGTTAGGGATTTCAACATGAGGTACCCAGAAGCAAAGTTTAGTAAAATGCAAATTCAGGAACACGAGACTCAATTGAAGAAAGACTATAAATTGATAAAACTGATCCTCCAGCGGGATGGTGTTTCATGGGACCAGAGTGCATCCATGATTAAAGCAACAGATGAAATCTGGGATGAGATAATCGAGGTGAAGATTTAACTCTTCTACTCCAATTACATATACGTATGCAACTGAGGTATAATTTTAATATTGCTTTTAAATTTGGTAGGATATGCCCAAGGCACGGAAGTACCAAAATAAGAGCTTTCCACTGCTTGATTCGCTGGGGCTGTTATTTGATGGTAAGCACCTCCCCCTATCCCTGGGCAGACGCACGCCGCCACCACCCAATAAAGATGAAAAGAATTGTTGCTATGCACTACCTTTGCTTTTCTGATATGTACATGCAACCGTGATAGGCCCTATTCCTGAAGGGGGACAGAGTTCGCCTTCCAGCATACCTCAGAATATTGTTGGAAATGTTGAGGAGGGAGGCAATAACATGAGCACACCCCCAGGCATGTCTGGAAGACCTAGTGGAACAATCAATTCTAGCTTTGATGAGGAATGGAACAATATCAGTGTACTTCAACGAACAGCACTAGGACCACATGGTATAGAAGATATTGACGTTCTGCAAAACCAGCATGGCACTGGCAGAAGGCGACAGAGAGATGAACAGGCACAGTCAAGTTCTTGCGGAGAGCCACAGAGAGACAAGCGCAAGAAGCGCAAGGTTGCAGACATCCAGCAGATCATGGAGACCTATCTAAACTTCAGGATGAAGCAAGCTCGCGTGAAAGAACAGAAAGTAAAGGAAGCCGATCAGTTCACGATCTCAAACTGCATCAAGGCCATGAACACCATGACTGATGTGTCTGATGAAATCAAGGTCCTAGCATCTGATGTTTTCAAGGACGCCGAGAACAGGGAGATCTTTCTCTCCTACGAACATAGGCTGCGCGCCTTGTGGCTAAAGAGGGAAGTTGGTAAGCTACTCACTTGACAAGAGATTGACTTGGTGCCGTATATAGGTCCCTAGGTGTGGGTGTGGAGAAGTGGCAACTTTTGCTTTTCTCATTTACAGTAGTTTGCTATCTGTGTATCAGCTTGAAGTCGATTCTGGAGGCAGATAAGACCTAGACTTGATTGTCGAAACCTAGTCTATGTACCTGTCACTAAGTTTCCAGAAGTTTGATCATTCAAATTTCGTTATCCGAAAATGCGACAGATTGCCTCTTTTAATAAATGACTGCGTTTTTTTTTTGGCACAACAATGTAGGATTGTCTATGCTCAAAAACCATATATTTATAGCGAGAGCTTTGCAAACGCCTGATGCCAATTCATAATGACCGTGAGAGCTTTACTAACGCCTGATGCCAATTCGGAGAGGCTAACGCCTGATGCCAATTCAGAATGGCCATCAGAGTTTTACTAACGCCAGATGCCAATTAGGAGAGGCACAGGCAAAGATTGCACTTCGAAATCCCCAGAACAGGTGGACAATGTCAATATTTTAGTCTGTACAGCCAACTCAATAAGAACAGCTCATAGCCTCAGACAGTATCAAGTCTCACAAGACAGCATTTCGATTTCACGTATGAGGCACCTTTGAACTGTCCAGCCTTTGAATCTCAAATAGCATAACAATTCCATCATTCTAACAAATTGCATCGTGAATGAAACATCTAATAACACTTCAAGGAACCATATTTAAACAGTTGAACCAATTCTAGGTCTGCCAGGGACACAAGGTCGAATTTATATACTCCATACCATGCCAAGCTTACACATGTAGAAGGCTTGAACTGATTGCATAATATGAGCTCATGACAACCACAATCAAGTAACAGTCTCCTAGACCTACTTGGGAAACCAGACATTAGGTTCATGGCCACAAGACCTACTTACACGGTTATGGTTATCAACCACCCTTATACTAAAGAGCCAAGGATCGGTGCTCCTTTCAGGCCGCCTGTCACTGTGCAACTGTAGCAACTGTGTCGTCTGAAAAAAATACTATTAAGGTGCTGTGAACGGCTTCCAGTCCATGCGTTAGTATGGACGTCACCGTACCGATTCGCAGGTAAGCTTCCAGACCAATGTGCAAGTGCACTATAACGAGAATAGCTTTCTAGCAATGCAAAGCGTTGTTCATTACCCCAAAATGCTATAACATGGCGCTGTTGTAGTTGCACATGTGTCCAAAGTATGATAGCGTCATATAATACACAGGCGGCGGCGTAACTGTTACTACCATAACATCAATTACCGATGTTGTAACTATATTTATATTTGCTTCTTTATCCCTACCATCATTAAAAACACTCACTATTCTTTCTTCACCTCAACATGTACTCCCTCCATACTCATATTAGATGATGTTTAGGACAGCGACACGGTCTCCAAAGCACAACTTTGACTACTATTTTCTATAAAAATATTTATTAAAAAGTTATAGATGTATCCTTTTATGAAAGTAATTTTTCAAGACAAATCTATTAATATGATTTTCACATTTCTAAACTCAACGATTTAAAAGTTATTTATGATTTATATTTCCAAGGTTTGACCCAAACCTTGTCCTAAACATCATCTAATATGAGTATGGAGGGAGTATATCTTTAAATTTTCGTACTCGTGTTATCATCATTTCCCTTTACCCATAAACAAATACGATGTAGTACCTGCTACACGCAAAGAAAACTATTTAAAGGTCAAATCCTATAAGTAATTATTGGCGAGCTTCAAATAAAGCAAGGGTAGTAATCATTTGTTTTTGTAACTATTATTTTCATCATTGGTTTTCTCTTTTCTAAAAAATATCAGTCAATATATACACTGGAATATTAATAAATATTCTCTTTTCTAAAGAAAATCAAGAATTTGAGTTCTATAAACTTGTTATTAAGATAAACATAGAAATATTTGAGGGGCATTAGGTTCATGGTCACATATACATACTTCTGTGGTTATTTAGTAGAGACAGACACATATAATATTTTCAATACATCACGCGATCAGAACAGGAGAAGACTAATACCAACTTACAATATGATGGAGATTCATGAACCTTGTTGCCAAGAGCAGATAAGTAAGAATGCCAAGACTGGAAAGTATTGGTGAACCAGAATCTGAAAAGTTAGCTAAGATCAAATCCATTTAAATACTACATGCTTAAGTGCCCAAAGTTGTACAGAAGCCAGACAAAGAAACAAATTGTACAGGGTCCTGGAACCTACATTTGCTAATCAGATTAGAAGATATAAAACCATAACAAGGGAGAGGTTGCCAACTGCTAAACTTCATGTTTACACATTAAAACAAATAACAGTTACTGCTCATAAACTAGCAGATAATCAAGGACATAACAGTCACCTTATATGGCATATATATTATCTCACAAACTGTAAGCAACAAACAGTCCTCCAGCAACACATGCAACAGGAACAGTCTAAGAAAAACTGAGTTTCTGGACAAATCTATATGGATTCAGCACCTATTCCAATATTCACATTTCTTTATACCAAAAGCAGACGATACGCAAAAAACTAGCATATCCGACAGTAACATGCAATGAGTAGAGCTACAACATAGAACTAGTATAACCCTGGCATAGTCTAGTATCTTGGACCCATGCTACAAGAACGGGATAGCCGCACTGGTGCTATATTTGCCATCTCACGTCCAGTCCCAACTGTTGTTCCTTTTGGGCCGCCGCCGCCGCCTTCTGCTGCAGACACGGTGTTGTATTGCTTCCTGCAACCTGGGCAGCGCCCATCTGCCTCAAGGATCCTCTTGTGGCAGAACAGGCACAGGTGAAATCCACAAGGGCAGGGAAGGAAGCTCGAGTCTGTTGGGTCAAGATCTTCGTAGCATATCGGGCATGACAGAGGCAAAGAGAGGATACCCTGCTGCCCAGCACTCATCCCCATCCCTGCCCAGCAGTTACCAATGCTGGCTGGGAAGCTGGCCTGCTTGGAGATACTGGGTAAGCTCTGCGGACGGAATACATCATCAGGTGCCCAAGCCCTTGTCTTGCTCCGAATCGGTTCTGGTCTTGCTGCATTGGCAGGTGCTGCCTCGGTAGGAACTGGTGGGGGTGTTGTGGGAACTGAAATCTGGTGGCAATGACTGTCATCAACATATAGTGCATCAGCAGCCGCTTCCCAATCATCCAATACTTCGCTCTCATCCTCAGGGCAGCCTGTATCATCCTCCTCAGCATCACTCACACTGCGCGAGCTGGACCATACACTGCTGCCACTGCTGAGGCTGCGGCCACCTCCATTGCCGGAGAACCCCTTCCTCTGAGTGCAGCCGCCTCCATGGGACTTGTCTGAGCCAGGGCTGTTCATGGGCGAGTCGAGGTCGCTGCCGCCTACCTCAAGGGTGGCAACGGCAGCCTCCTCTCTGTCCTCCGGATCGCTTCCTCTCGACCTTGTGTCCGCACGCCGACGAGGGAGTGGAGGATGCGGGGATGCGAGGATTGGTGAGCCAGCATTTGACCCTGCTCCTGTTGGTGAAGCTGCAACCTTTGGCTCCTTCCCATCCTTGCCTGGACCAATAAATACAACCAAGAAAAAGGTCAGATTTTGAACGAATCGACAATAAAATTGCTATATTTCCAACTAGATCACCCCAAATCAACAACGACATATTGCATTCTGAGCCATCCCTTACAATTTCCCGAACTCTGTCTCCATCTTCCTCACCCACCCAGAAAAAACCATAACGGGTTAGATAATGCATTGATCCAGCACAGGGATATCTTAACTTTCTCATGCACACCACTGCCGAACCAGAAATCCCCCTAGTCTTAAACAGCGGATTAAAAACATCGCACAGAACAGGCACGGGATCGGACCTTGCGCGGACAGCCACTGCTCGCGGCGCGTCTCGAGTTTGCTCTGCTTCAGCTTCGCCGCCGTCCGGTTGCCCTGAGAAAAAAAAAACAGGAACCCAGATCAGATCAGCGCGCGGCGCAATCAAATCCAACCGAAACCGGAACCCCCCAGCCCCGAATCGAATCGCAGAGATCAACCCACCACCCACAGGCAAACAACCCCCCTTCTTACTCACCCTCTTCTTCTTCGCGTCGCGCGCGGCGGCCGCCGATGCATGCGATGCGGCGTCGCTGTGTCCCATCTCGCCGGGGGGTGGTGCGGGGAGAGCTGCCTCGCGGGCTGCCGGCCTCGTCGACGCGCGCGCTGCGTGGGGAGCGGGGAGGAGACGGAGACGGAGAAAACCCTAAAAACCGATGCGGCGGGCGGGCGAGCGGCGAGAGGGAAGGCGAGGACGCGGGCAAGCGGATGGATGGATAACACACGGGGGCGCGGAGTTAATGGGAAGAGAGAAAGGCAGGAGGAAAGGGAAGCGAAATCTCCTGGCCCTTTTGGTTGGCGTTTATTGATCCATCGCGGGGGCAAAATGACGAGACTGCCCCCGCTCCGCGGCGGGCGGCGGTTAGGGGTTGCGGGGGTCGTGAGATCTCGGCCGTCCGATCCGCGCGGCGGTGCGAGGGTTTGGGGCGTTTGGCCGGTTGGGTGCCGCGTCCGCCCGGGGGCGTTTTCGTGAGGATCTTTTCTTTGGCTCGGGGTGAACCGGGCGGGGGTTCTCCTGGTCGTAACGGCGTTTTTTTGTTTGTTTTTTAACAAGGACGGTACAGGCGCGCGCGGTAACGTGCGAGGCGATTGCGACGTCGCGGGGCGTTGCGTTGCGTTGCGTCTATCGGTTGGCAGATGGCCGGCGCGGAGGATTTTCTCAGGCTCCGGACGGGGATAAAGGAGGGTGGGTAGAAGCTGCTAGAACTAGAAGGTTCGGTTCGGGCTTCTCACGTGATTGAGCAGCGTCAGCGTTTATTTTTGAATTTAAACTATGGGAACTCAGCCATATTTTACAAGGTGCCATTTGTCGAGATAGGATTATATAGGATTTAAGACTTCATTTACTCTTTCAGGCCCGCACGACGAGCGCAGCCGTTCTCAACAGACTAACGAAATAAATCTTCTGAGCAACATGACACAAAAGCAGTGCAATGTATCTGCATATCATATGCTGCTGCCCGACGTTTGCTCCGGTCAGCGCTATCAGCGCAGTGTACCACTGATAGCTCTGCATCAACGTGGCATCAAAGGCACGTGAAATCGGTTACCATTTTGCGACCCTACCTCATAAGTCCATAATTCTGGTTCGTACCATGCCCTTCAAATGCAGTAAGTTTCCGTGCGGCCGCGCGCCTACGAATCAAGATAGAATAATATGCCAGCATCGCCCATTAAGCTTTCTTTTTAAACTATCGCCCACTAAACTGATGCAACAGAATCAAGTGATATGTTGAACCAAACCTCTACAGGGGACCAACCAGGAATGATGATAAATTGATCAGGATTGAAAGAAGGCGTGGCCACACGCGCCTGTTCCGACAAGATTGTGGCATTGCCGTGGATTCTTTTGTGCCCCCTAGCCTTTACATGCAGCCAAGGGGTGAAGTGGTGAACTCTCCTTTGTGTTTTGTCACGACTGGCGAGAACTATGCAAATAATAATTTCCCTGGTCAGTCAAAGGCAACATTTGAATTAGCAGTTAAAAGAAATGGCAGCCACGCCAAACAATGTATCACTTCACAAGAAGAAAAGTAAACAGGAAACTGGATGCAGCCATAACGAACAGTGCCCCACCACGAGAAAAGTATCGAGGAAGTTGGATTTGTAGTTGAACCTGGAGAAGTCTTCAGTTCTTCACTCCACAACAGCCCCATGTCTAATCTGCCCATAGTACATAGTGAAAAAGTAGAGTAAAGGCAGAAAGTAAGCTAATAAAAAAGAAAATCAACTGGGAGAATGATTTACCTTATATGCAGCCGACTGCACGTTTTCAGATGCGTCAATTCTTTTACAACTAACAATTGCAGCAACATAATAGAGATCGGTGCTTCTTACAGAAACTGCAATAGTAACACTGACACCTGATGATGGCAAAATTGCAGCGACATAATACTAGCTCAGTACTTTTTACATAAAACTGCAATAGTGACACTGACACCATGATCATGGCTGAATCCAGTGGTGCTGATTCAGTCTCATCATGCAGAAATCCACTGCCAACAATCTGTATCTGCCACGCTACAGCCAGCTTGGTGCACAGATATATTTTAGGTACGCACATACTCCCTCTGTCCCGTCGTTTTCGCTTCCCGAGAAACATCTTTGACCGGATATATAAAAATATATATTAATATTTATGGTACATAATAAATATCATTAGATAGATATTAGAATCTAGTTTTTTAATAAATTTATTTGGAGATTAAAATGTTGCACGTATTGTTTATAAATTAAATCAAAGTTGTGGCACGGAAACCAACGACGACACTTATTTAGGGACGGAGGGAGTACAGCTTTAGCTGAACAGTTCCACTTCTATCCTACAGATGGCACAATGGATCAATTTGTGTATTCTCCAAAAAGAAGCAGTCTATATTTTTATGCCCTTAACTTTTATGATGTAACCATTTATATACAGTACTTCCAAGACATGTTAGCCATTTCCATTTGAACTTAAATTCCAATGGTCTATGTACCTTCCAAAATTTACCTAAGATTATTGTCAACAATGCTTTCATCGATCAGAAATTTGGACCCCTGTCTATAAGACCACTATCTTTTTGCCAAAAAACAAAGTGAGAAAAGAGCATATCTGCAATTAAAGTACAACAACAACAACAACAACATAGCCTTTTGTCCCAAGCTAGTTGGGGTAGGCTAGAGGTGAAACCATGTTAATATCCTTATTCTGGGGGTTGTAAAATCATTTTTTCACAAGAAACAGTAACCCTTGAAGTCATGTCAAAATGCAATCTGCCGTATGGAACTTTCACATTGAACATATTTTGTTCCAATCTGGTTGGTCAGAAGAATAACATAGTGACTGGAAAAAAAGAAATTCTTTGGGGCATCTTGCAAGATTGTGCAGTGAAATGCAGGAGTAGGATATGGATAGTGTTGACTTGCAGCGCAGACTGATGTTGTGCATGGCCATTGGAAAGAGGAAGGAAGAATGTTATAAGTAAAATAATTAAAGATAAAGGCTAGAAAAGATTAAATTATAAGCTAATAAAGGAAAAACTCCAAATTCCCACCCTCAAGTATGGACAAAGTCTGGATAACCCCCTAAATATGTTTTGGTTCAGTTTGCACCAGCAACTATCTTAATCGATCCTTCGTAAGATTGTCTTTTTTGTTTCTCCATGCAACAAATGTTGTTTTAAGTTGAAAGTTTGTGGTATAATTGAGGCAATCATAAATTATTTTTAAAAAATACATTATGATTTATTTATCATTATTTTGAAAGCCTATGGTATATAATAATAAATTAAACATATTGATATGGAATTTTATGAGAAATAAAGATGACAAATTCGTATTGTATTTTTTTAAAAAAAATATATGTGGCCCTATATCATCCCACAAAATTTTAATTTAAAACCCCACCTGTGCATGGAGGAACAAAAAATACAAATCTTACAAAGGAGTAGATTGCATTGATTGAGATAATTATGAGTGTAAAATGAACCAAAACATACTTTGGGGGGTTATTCAAACTTTATCCATACTTACGCTAGTAATTTGAACAACAACAACATAGCCTTTTGTCCCAAGCAAGTTGGGGTAGGCTAGAGGTGAAACCCAAAAGGTCAAAAAAAAAACAGAAAGCCACTTTGGTGAGAAAGAAATTAAAGGTCGTTTGCCAAAGCTTTTCAGACCACAGAGATTAGCTATAGAGACTTTTTGCCCATAGTCGCTGCAGAATGCTCAGGACTCTTTCCACGAGAATTGCAGTGAGAAAATAAGGTCCGGCGCATAAAGTTGCTGCGGCGTCCGTTCTGTCGTAAGTCCTGTAGGGGTCCCTCAAATGTGTTAGGAGGATTGCTCGCATACAAGGAGCTGTAGTGGTTCAGTCCAATGAAGTCGAACGCATTAATAACGAGCTCAGATTCATAGTCGGTGAAAAATGGAAGGCGGGAACCAGCAATCTTCCTCATGATCTCTGGATAATCTCCAAACACCAATGGATGCAGGATCCTGGAAGTTTGTTATATTCTTGTGTCACAATTAAGAACGAGGGTGAAGTGAACTAACAGTTCAGTTTTCTTTTTTCTTTTTGAATGCATCATTATTCAGTCTGAATTCCATCGGTGGATCTCAAGCTTCTTATTCTTTGAAACGACCATATACATTAACAGTTAGTTATAGGAAAACATTTTTTATGCTTAACCAAAATGATGGACAAGCTTTTAACTATTCAGTGGTACAGGGATTTACCTGAAGCAACTCATCAATATAAATAGTTCGGAGAAGCAATTTGTTTAATAATTTAGTGCACTATGGCAATAGTAGAGTCAACACAACGCAACGTACCATCCAAATAAGAAAGTTTTTGCTCTTTCAGTGGCTTCAATATCTTCAGCTAAATCTGTGAATGGATAGAGCCACATGGTGTACATATTCAGGCCGATAATGCCCTTCTGTGCAGCCTGAAATAAAAATAAAGCAACAGAACAATTTTTCCTAACTTTGTAAATAAAATTGAGAAGGAAAAAAGAATCACCAGAGCAGAAAGCTCACTTTGTACTTCTGCTTGTAGAGCCTAACAGTTGATGCGTGAGCCAGTAGGCTGTGGTGTATGAACAAGTATGGCTCAGTTGTGGAGTTCCCAACTGTGCAGTTGCTCGTGCCAAATGGATATGAGCAGTGGTTTGGGGGGAGATCTCCAGTGTCAAAACCACCTTGAGTCATGATGTTTGGCTCGAGCATAGTTGTCCAATGGGCAACTCTGTCGCCAAACTCACGGAAACACACATCGGCATATGCTGTGAAATCGTCTCTGCATCACATATGCAACGAAGTATAAAGTGTTCTGGTTATATTTCAGATGGTTCTCATGGATTCGGTGTGGATGAAATCAGGAGGCCATTAAGGTAAGTTACTACTTACATGATTTTGGGGCTAACCCACCCACCGTACTCTTCCTCTAGGACCTGGGGAAGGTCCATATGGTAAAGAACAGCGTTAATCTGAATACCTATTAAAGGATCACTTACCCGTTAGAGACCCTACGTTCCAACTACCCACCCGAAACCTAGTTGGCTCGGCTAGCTTCCTTGCCCTTCGCACCCGTCGAGGGAAGTGCAAAGACCCTTGCTCATTTTTCACTACACCCGGGCGCCGATGTAGCGCGCCACTAAGGAAATGACGACCCGGTCCTTGCTCACTTGCCACCGTGCCCAGACCACGACACGGCGCGTCTCGGGGGAGACGGCCCGGCCCTTGCTCATTTAACACCATACCTGGGTTCCGATATGGCGCGTCGCTAAGAGGGTTACGCTCCAACGGGATTCTCTTGGGTTTCATCTCCATATGAGTGGCTAGGTTTTACATTGGCTCGCCGAGCCTATCACAACCCTCCTCCTTTACCAGGGCTTGGGACCTGCTATGTTGATATCTGCAATTAAAGTCACCCACAATTATCAACTGCACTCCAAGCTACACCTTTTTCCACTCCATGATTCTTCATCATCTCTCTTAGTTTTTCTATCTCGTCCCATTTTTTAACACTACCATAAGAGTTAGACATTGAAATGTAATATCCATCATTTTCTGGGTCAGAAGCAAATGCCTTCTTTGCAATCCTTAATCCCATCTCAAAGTTGTCATGCACTTTGCAGGCACTAAGCAAAGTTCCCCATACCCCACCATCAGGTTCTACTGGCATGGCCAAGACCATATCTTCAGCTTCTTGGAGGTGTCCAGATTTCCCTAAGAGATCCACCATACAGGCGTAATGCTTCAGGTTAGGCTCAAGTGAGTATTTTCCCATTCTAGTGAACAGCTTCCTTCCCTCCTCAACAAACCCTGAATGGCAGCAAGCAGATAGAATGGCAAGAAAGGTGATACCATTAGGCTTAATGCTTCCTCTCTCCATCTCACCAAATAATTCCAATGCTTGTTTTGCTTCCCCATGCATCCCATACCCTGATATCATCACATTCCAAGCAACAACATCGCGATGAAGCATAGAATCGAAAATCCTTCTTGCGATTCCAAGTTGTCCGCATTTAGCATACATGTCAACAAGTGCTGTACCAATTGATACATTAGATTCCCACCCCATTTCTTTCACGTAGGAATGGATCTTCTCTCCACGTTCCAATGCAGCCAAGTTTGCACAAGCTGAAATGACAGTGATCAAGGTTGCTGAGTTGGGTTTCATGCCTTCAGTGAGCATTTGATCATAAAGTGACACTGCAGCATTTGAATGTCCCAGATGAGCATAGCTGGAAATCAGTGCATTCCATGTGACAACATCCCCCTTCAGTTTGGCCAGGCCAAATATTTTGCAGGCATGATAAAACTTTCCGCACCTTCCATACATGCCAATTAAAACATTTGCAACTGACAAATTATCATCAAGCAAGTTCTTGATTGAATAACAGTGTGCTGATCGACCTAGTCTTAGCTCCTCTAGCCGTGAGCAAGAAGATATTGCGGAAACCAAGGTGTTAGCATCAGAGAGGAATTCAACCTTATCTCTGAACTGCATCTCACGAAACAGCTCCAAGCATTTGACATCAGATCCAGCTTTGCAGTATCCTACAATCAGCAAATTCCATGATTCTGCATCTTGTCGGTGCAATGATCTAAAAACTCTGCCTGCAGCATCCACCAATTCGAGTTTTCCATACATTGAGATCAAAGCGTTTCCAATCAAAACACTATCTTCAAAGTTTCTCTTTGTTATAGCTGCATGAAATGCCTTCCCTCCATGTCTATTCCCACTATTACCCAACCCTGCAAGCAGACAACTAACAAGAACCTCATCTGGCTGCAGACCAGATTCCTTCATCTCCTGGAACAACTCCATAGCCTCCCTAATAAGTCCTCTCCGACAGTAAGCTCCAATCAAGCTGGTCCACGAAACGACGTCTTTCTCTGGTAACTCCAGGAACAAAATGAACGCATCATCAGTGCTCTGACACTTCGAGTACATAGAGAAGAGTGCAGAAGCCACCAATGGGGAATGGTCAACCCCGATCTTCACTACATGCCCGTGCAAGCATCTACCAGAATTCAGCTCACCTAGCACCCCGCATGCCTCGAAGCCACTCTCCATGGTCCGTGAGTTTGGCTTCGTCCCACCGTCGCCTGCAAGCCTGACCATCTCCACCAGATAGCGCAACCCCACTGCGCACTCCCCGTTCCGCACGCACCCGGAAACCACCGCGGTCCACGCGACCACGTCCCTCTCGGGCATTTCCTCGAACACCTTCACGGCATCGCTGACGACGCCGCACCTAGCGTACATGTACACGAGCGACGACGCGACGGCGACGGAGCCACCATCCCCAGCGAGGAGGCCGTACCTGACGCAGTAGGCGTGCACGGAGGCGCCGACGCCGAGCGCGCCCAGCTCTGCGGCGGCGGAGGCGGCGAGAGGCGCGGTGAAGAGGGACGGCCGCGCGTCTGAGGCGAGCATGCGGCGGTGCGCGGCGAGCGCGGCCGCGAAGTCAGAGGCGCAGTGGTGGGCGCGGATGAGGGAGTTCCAGAGGAACGCGTCGGGGCAGGGGGAGGCCGAGAACGCGAGCGCGGCGAGCCCAGGGCGCCCCGCGAGGGAGTAGGCGGAGACGAGCTTGGCGGCGAGGTCGGGGCGAGGGGAGAGACCCGAGGTGACGGCGAGCGCGTGGACGCGGAGGAGCTCGGGCAGCGGCGGAGGCGAGGGCGACGACAAGAAGCGGGAGAGGATGGCGAGAGGGGTCGCGGTTTGAGGCGGCGGCATCTGATTGCTCGTTCGAAACGGTCATTCGGGCGAGACGGATTATACACTCAGCACTCAGCGGTGTGCGCGCCCTTCATCTGTTCATCAGATTTTTTTTTTTCAAAAGACTGCCCATCAGAATTCAGAAACGAGTCGCATGGGGTTTTCGATTCAAAGGAAACAACGGAGTGCAGAACCTGATCCTAGCTCGAAAATTTTAGTCGCTTTTCTCTTAAAAAGGGGTAAAAAAGACAATTTCATAAATCACGTGTAAAATAAGCACCCCAAGTCTCAAGATTATCCGATTATCCTTTTACAGCGATCTTGCTTGACTAATGAAACTGCACATCAGCGTGAAACGGGGAATGATAAGAGTGCAGACTAGAAAGACCGTGATAAAGTACAATCTGTCCTGAATTCATTAACAGCAGCACATAAGTTTTCTATCCATGCACAGGATTGATGATCGTGTCTTCAGTGAATGATGCGCTCCTAGACGAGAAGTAGCACTGCAGTCTTTACCAGCATCACTATCTTCAAAGTTTCCCTTTGTTATAACCGCATGAAATGCCTTCCCTCCATGGGCATTCCCACTATTACCCAACCCTGCAAGCAGACAACTAACAAGAACCTCATCTGGCTGCAGACCAGATTCCTTCATCTCCTGGAACAACTCCATAGCCTCCCTAATAAGTCCTCTCCGACAGTAAGCTCCAATCAAGCTGGTCCAGGAAACAACGTCTTTCTCTGGTAACTCCAGGAACAAAATGAACGCATCCTCAGTGCTCTGACACTTCGAGTACATAGAGAAGAGCGCAGAAGCCACCAATGGGGAATGGTCAACCCCGATCTTCACTACATGCCCGTGCAAGCATCTACCAGAATTCAGCTCACCTAGCACCCCGCATGCCTCGAAGCCACTCTCCATGGTCCGTGAGTTTGGCTTCGTCCCACTGTCGCCTGCAAGCCTGACCATATCCACCAGATAGCGCAACCCCTCTGCGCACTCCCCGTTCCGCACGCACCCGGAAACCACCGCGGTCCACGCGACCACGTCCCTCTCGGGCATTTCCTCGAACACCTTCACGGCATCGCTGACGACGCCGCACCTAGCGTACATGTACACGAGCGACGACGCGACGGCGACGGAGCCACCATCCCCAGCGAGGAGGCCGTACCTGACGCAGTAGGCGTGCACGGAGGCGCCGACGCCGAGCGCGCCCAGCTCTGCAGCGGCGGAGGCGGCGAGAGGCGCGGTGAAGAGGGACGGCCGCGCGTATGAGGCGAGCATGCGGCGGTGCGCGGCGAGCGCGGCCGCGAAGTCAGAGGCGCAGTGGTGGGCGCGGATGAGGGAGTTCCAGAGGAACGCGTCGGGGCAGGGGGAGGCCGAGAACGCGAGCGCGGCGAGCCCAGGGCGCCCCGCGAGGGAGTAGGCGGAGACGAGCTTGGCGGCGAGGTCGGGGCGAGGGGAGAGACCCGAGGTGACGGCGAGCGCGTGGACGCGGAGGAGCTCGGGCAGCGGCGGAGGCGAGGGCGACGACAAGAAGCGGGAGAGGATGGCGAGAGGGGTCGCGGTTTGAGGCGGCGGCATCTGATCGCTCGTTCGAAACGGCCATTCGGGCGAGATGGTAAATACACTGAGCAGAGTGTGCGCCCTTCGTCTGTTTATCAGAATTTGTTTTCGAAACACTGTTTATCAGAATTCAGAAACGAGTCGCATGGGGTCTTCGATTCAAAGGAAACAACGGTGAATGCAGAACCTGATCCTAGCTCGAAAATTTTAGTTGCTTTCTGTTAAAAGGGGGTAAAAAAGATAACTTCATAAATCACGTTTAAAGTGTAAAAATAAGCACAAGTCTCAAGATTATCCAATTATCCTTTTACAGAAATCTTGCTTGGCTAATGCAACTGCACATCAGTGTGAAACGGCGAATGATAAGAGTGCAGACTAGAAAGACCGTGATAAAGATTATCCAATTATCCTTTTACAGCGATCTTGCTTGACTAATGCAACTGCACATCAGTGTGAAAACGGCAATGATAAGAGTGCAGACTAGAAAGAACGTGATAAAGTACACTCTGTCCTGAATTCATTGACAGCAGTACATAAGTTTTCTATCCATGCACATGGTTGATGTTCGTGTCTCCAGTGAATTATGCGCTCCATCTCCTGGCATGAACCCGTTTACAGCTTCGATGGAGGCTGGTACCATCCCCATGGCTCATCTGAGCAATACTTCGTCACTTGCTTCAGGGTCAGGTAGTTTTCAAGGCCCCTGAAAGGAACAGCGAAACACAATTCAGAGGACACAGGATTGCAAAACCTTTGTTTATAACAACAAATTTTGCGATCTTTCAATATTGATGTATCACTTATAGCATGATGCATTTCCCGTCACAAATGTAGCATTGTGGCACTCACCATTGTCCGAGCTCACGACCAAAACCGCTCCGCTTGTTCCCTCCCCATGGAGCTTGGACAAAGGTTGGTTGCGAGCAGTTTATCCAAACAATACCAGAATGAAGAGCCTGGAGATGACAGATGTACATGCGTTAGGGGATGAAATGCTTCCATTTCATGATAATTCTAATATCCTTGGAACTAATCAGGAGGTGAAATCAATGCTCATGTCATATTTCCACTTCAAGTTACCTTTGAAATGCGTTCACACCTCTCTTCATCATTAGAGATCACTGCACCAGCTAAACCATAGCTGAAAAGAATAGGAAGAGAAGCAAATAAACAATATAGGCATGACAGGGTATTCTTTTTCTTTTTCCATATTTCAAAATCAAGCAATAGTGACTCACTGAGTATCGTTTGCAAGTTCCACAGCTTCACTCTCTGTCCTGAACTCTTTAACACAGATGACTGGTCCAAAGACTTCCTCTCCAAATTTGCATCGATGTACTAACATCTGTTATAATTGTAGGTTCGACAAAAAACCCTCTTCTGAGGTGCTGCAGTTGATCAATATAGCTTGGATCAACAACCAAAGAGCCAAAAATGGACAATGTAACAAAGGATGCTTACCGGTGGTCGGGCACCACCATACAGAATTGTGGCACCTTCACTTCTTGCTGTTGCGATGAACTTCTTTATCTTTTCATACTGAAATACGAAATGAAGCTCCTCAGTTGTCTAAATACTGAGGTATGCAATGGTGATGTTCTTCAGTTCTAGACATGCAAAGTTGTGAATGCCACATGCAAGTAGGCTCTATCCAGACTCCAGACTGTTCTATGTTGGTATCAAATACATAACTGCATAGATCTATATTTTTCGGCAGGGTAATGTGCAAAGAAGTAAAATTATTAAGGGTTTCTTGTTTAGGAGATGATCATCACTATTGCCATGATTCTTGAACATTTATTTGCTTTGGACATTATCTCTTCATTGAAGTGTTCAGATTCAGAGAAGGTACATATTTGCAAGGAAACTTTGACAGGCGTGTGATGTACTCCATGAGCATTACCTGCCCTTCACTGACAACTGACCCCAGCCTGCAGCCTTCCTCCAGAGGATCAGAAACTTTGATATTCTTTGCCCATGCAACCAATCTATCCAAGAATTGCTTTGCTATTTTCTCCTGTGAATTTCTTCATTTCATGAATTAGAAATATTACTTCTATAAAACAGCTAGAAGAAATGCGTACATGCAGAAGTAGACGAGAAGTAGCACTGCAGACTTGACCAGCATTCGCAAAGATCCCAAACATGGCCCATTCAACAGCTGATTGAAATTCAGTGAGACTTTAGTACAGCTATCAACATTTCCATAAAATCAGGGGCATAGTGCAACATGAGAGGGAGGAAGAGACCTTTGTCGATGTCAACGTCATCAAAGACAATAAGAGGACTTTTGCCTCCAAGTTCTAACGAAACAGGCTGTTGAAGAACAAAAACAATGGAATAAGAATAAGTATTGTGATACAGAAAGCATGACTTACAGGTTTCTTTTGTCAACAAAAGCATCACGAATTCACGATCACAATTCACAGGTTGATGGAATTTATTTAGGGAGTGATAATTTACTGAAAAGGATGGAAACTAAAAGCATAGAAAACAGACCTTAACCATTTGAGCAGCAGCAGTCATTATTCTCTTCCCAGTCTCTGTACTTCCAGTGAAAGCAACCTAGAAAAAGAGCCACAAAAAATTGATAACTTCAGACCTGATGATAATGATTTCAGATAGTGTGATTTCCATCAGCATATGAATATTCAAGGAGAAATAGGTCTGACCTTATCCACATGGGGATGTGAAGATATTGGAGCACCAGCTTCAGGGCCCAGACCGGTAATTATGTTCAACACACCTGGAGGTAGGCCTATTTCTATGCATATTGCACCAAGCTCTAAGCAAGTCCTGGATTTAGGACAAATTTTAGTGCTAGGACATATTAATTGTGTAAGTGACTTAAAGGTATCAAGCCTTACAGAGAAGCCAACTCTGATGGCTTTAACAGAGCTGTACACCCAGCAGCCAGGGCAGGTGCGACCTTCCATGTAGCCATCAACAGAGGATAGTTCCTTCATTTGCACATGGAAAAGGAAAATGAATCAGAATGATCATCCAACAAGACGATTACAGTAAACACCTACAGAAACAGCTACAGTCCATCAACTACTATGTTAGAAGAATAGCATGCATAGCAAGGTTCAAGTGATGGGGTAAATGCACTCAAAATATACCTAATTTTTTGAAAAGGTCTGAACAATTGAAAATGAACATATACTGACTAGAAGGTTGAAATATGGCCTCAAGGGGCGTGGAGTACAAAATACAATTTTAAATGGCCATGGCATGCTATCTTGGGAAAGAAAATACCAAACAGAACTCATTTCATTTATAACTGGTAGCAGCTAGCACTAGTGGCTTCAAAGACATTAAGATATGGAATCCAAAAGGAACCAATCAAAATGATCTTGGCATTGTTGTTAAATATGTTACCAATTATTCAGTTACTCACATAAAAGCATAAAGTGTAACCTCTTATAGGACTTTAGAATGTCCACATGCTTCTTGTTTATCAAACACAAACCTTTGGCATGTACAGACAAACAAGAAATGGTCATTCTGGTACAAAACACTTGATATTTAGAAGAAAAGGAGAAGTAGACATATCAAAATGTTTCATACACTAAGAAATCCGTATATACTGATGAACTGACATACAATTAAATGTTTGGAAAATATGTTGAATTAAAGCAGATGTCATACCATGGAGTGATCAGTCCAACAACCCCAATGGGTTCTTTGAGTACATGGGACTTGAAGTTTTCCATAGGCAAAGAGATTGGTGACTTTTGCTTCCCATCTAAAGCTTCTGCCAGATCAGCATAGTACTCAAAGCATGCAGCGACATCCTCCTAATATAAAATTTAAAGATATTGATTAAAACATGGATCATCTTGTTTCTTCAGGCACACTGAGATCATAGTGCAGATAAAATTGAAGCTATCATATCAGCAATAGTTTCATCCAGAGGCTTGCCAGAATCAAGTGTCTCCAACAGAGCCAGATCAGGTTTCTTGTCTTTAATCTGCACCCACCAACAAACATTTCAACAAATATATTGCCAGTTAACAGATGGATAACAACGCAACATTTTCTGATGCTAACGGAGGTTCAGCCTTTGGGTTTTCCATTTAAATTCATCAAACAGCATACATTAGTAAACCTTCCACATGCAGACACAAACTAATCTTAAATGACAACAGTAACATCCAGTGATGAAGAACATCAGTATTATAAGATTTTGCAACACGATTCTGAAAGACAGCTATAGGCAATGTCGGTACCACATTGCCACGGCAAAGCAGGAACAATATTGTCTATGATTGGATCCTGCACTGTTGCCATACTGTTATTACCTCAAAGCTAAAATTTCTACAATCTACAGAATACTAGCAGACAAAGATTAAGGTATTCTGAATTTCTGATACAAATGCTATAAGTGTATATACTATTCGTGGCTCTTGCAGAAGTTCATACACAACAATCAAACTAATCGACATGAGTAAAATTATACAAGATGACTGGCCAAACAAAAGAGTCGGTCATCTGACAATTGTTCAGCAGTCATCCATCTCGATCGCGGTCTTTTTTTTCCCAGAAGCAATCTATCTCGCTAATCTAGCTAAGAAGCATCCTTCCTAGCCGCCCTAAAATTAACTGTGTTCACATAGCAAAGAGATGTTCACAACTCCAACAAACTTGAAAATTGAAATCAACCATCTACTTGAGACTCTGTAGGGACAAATGGTTGGCACCTTGGCGGCGATCGCCCTGAGGAACTCGGCCCGCACTGCCCCAGGGGCGCGGGACCAGTGCCTCCCGCCGTCGCGCGAGAACGCGTCCCGCGCCGCGGCGACCGCGATCTCCACGTCCTCCGCCGTGGCCGCCGGGATGTCGCCTTCACCGATCACCACCACCAAAAAACAAAAGCCGAGTTCAGTACCGTGCTAGCAGTGTGTCGCCGAAATGTTTGGGGAAAGGCGGAAAGGGGGAGCGCGGGCCGGACGAACCGATGGTGGCCTCGGTGGCCGGGTTGATGACGGGGAGGCGGCGCCCGAGGGACGGCTCCCTCCAACCCCCGCCGATGAAGAGTCCGCGGCGCGGGATCGTTGGCGGCGCAGCCATGGCGATGCGCTGGAGTGGTGCCGAGGAGCGTCCTGCTGCCGCTGCCGCCGCCGCCGCCTCGCTCCCTAGGTTGCCGTGGCTCCGGCTCTGGACTGCGGCGAGTGTTTGGTGGAAGAAACGGCGAGTAACCAACGAGCACGAGGATGGTGGGGTGTAGCGCCGTGCCGCACTACCTTTTTGATCTGGACTCCGCTGGTGGCTAGTGCTGGTCGCGTCACGTCGCTCGGGCTGAGCTGACACTACCACTATACTAATCCAATCGGGATAATCACAGATTCCCACGGACTCCCAGCAGCTCGCCGTGCTTTGCTGATTGCGATTTGCGGAGCATTAATAATTGATGCGGTGGGGAAAGGCGAAGGCGTCTTTTGTCGCGATGGCTGAGAGATGATGGGTGTGCGGTGTGCCGGTTTGCCATGTGAGGAGCAAGGAAATTGGCGCACGCGCACGTCGTCGTGTATGGGCGCGGATGCCCCGCCCCGCGAGTCCGCCACCCGTGCACACTTCGGTGGGTGCGCGGGTGGGGTGGCCGGCGGCGTGGCGCCACCGGTGTCGCCCATCTCTCCGCGACTTTTGGCAGAGAAAAAGGCTAGGCTCGTGTGATTTGTTCACGGCTGAACGTCTTTGCTTACAGTGAAGCAGCGTACTAGTTGGCATACTTGGCATTTTGGCAACGAGGGTAGGTCGCCGTTGATGTTGCCAGTCTCGGTCGCTTTTTGTTTGCCATGCTACTGGGTACTGGTATGTGAATTCACACGGTGTATGTTGTGCGCGCGATTGCGACTCCAGCTTTCGTGTGAAACTGGGGATGAGCTACGTGAATATCTCAGTCTTTCCTCTCCTGCTCAAGCGCTCAACCTCTTTTGTATCGATTCCATGCCATGCATAATGCATTGCTCCGTATCACCGGATGCTTTTATCTATGAACTGTTAAGCTAAGATAAACGTAAGTTGCATGAAGGCAGCAATATCACAACTAGTCCAGTAGGTAGAAAGATGTACGGCGATATTTAGATGAGTATAGTGGCGAACAGAAATCATTTTGACGCATAGGACCACTTGCCAAAGCGACTGGACTACCAGAAGCCTCCCACGTGACAATATAACGGTAATACGGTATGATAGCGCAAAGAGGCAACTAAAACCGTGATTTTGAGTATATCTCAATTCAAAGTTGAAGCATACAGTGAAATTTATAAAAAATCGCACAAAAGTAATGCATTACCTAACTAGTGCCAATTTGGTTGATCCTCACCCTCGTCTACCATTTCTTCATCAATAGTAGAAAACGAAATTGAACCTACACAAGTAGAAAAGACATTCCAAAGAAATTAGGAAAACAATATAAAAATTAAATTAGTATAGAAATGATAAATGGCAATGCAACATACCACTAGCACTTGCACCATAATTTTCAGCTATTGGTTGTTTAAAGAGATAACAGTAGCAACACTATTGTCGGGGACAAACCCAGGGGGTCCCCTAACCATCGGGGTAATCACCCTGATGAACATAAAAACGTACTAACCA
>OAMR01000504.1:33726-71415 GCA_900205405.1 Echinochloa crus-galli
GGTCGTTACAGCCCAAATCTGACCACCAATACTCGGGAATAAATGAGGCTTTATGCAACATTCATTGTACTACTTCTCTTCTCTCTTTGTTGTTGTCATCCACCTCATCCATGTCATTCACTCCATTCCATCTACCTAGGACAACTTAGTTTAGGATTAGTACACTTCTTGTTCCCCGTGGAAATCGATACCTTGGAATACTCCCGGGTGAAAGCTACATCGGTATCCGTCCGCTTGCGGATTTATTTGTAGGCCGTAAGGAGTGCCAACACCTAATTATGGAGCGTTCAGAACAAAGGTCTGGCAATATGGAGATGCTAAGAAATTTAGCAAGACCATCTACCTAGGACAACTTAGTTTAGGATTAGTACACTTCTTGTTCCCCGTGGAAATCGATACCTTGGAATACTCCCGGGTGAAAGCTACATCGGTATCCGTCCGCTTGCGGATTTATTTGTAGGCCGTAAGGAGTGCCAACACCTAATTATGGAGCGTTCAGAACAAAGGTCTGGCAATATGGAGATGCTAAGAAATTTAGCAAGACCATCTACCTAGGACAACTTAGTTTAGGATTAGTACACTTCTTGTTCCCCGTGGAAATCGATACCTTGGAATACTCCCGGGTGAAAGCTACATCGGTATCCGTCCGCTTGCGGATTTATCTGTAGGCCGTAAGGAGTGCCAACATTTACCTTCCTGTGTTGTCTCGTTTCGAAAAATTTAAAATGCATGCCTCACATAAATGAAACGAACTCGGTCTCTCTTTTACTTCATGATTGTTGCCTATTGTTTATTTCAAACTTAGTATCTAGTACTTGTGAAAAATTCATCATGATAGGACCCCTCTGATCTAAGTTGTTGATGCTTGTGATATGACTCGATAAAATGAACCGCTTGTTCACACCAACATTCGGGAGAATTTAAATTTGAAAATATAAAAATCATACTCTATCCCTTCATCCTGTCCACAAATACTACATTACACATATACTTGAGAGTTTTACTCCTAAAACCTGTCATGGCTAGTATAATGTCTTGTCGAATTTTGAGTCCCTAAGAGATGGTCACATTGCCTCAAATCTGTTGCAAGCAAATCATCATCAGAGTATAGTAGAAGCCCTCATGCCTCAGTGATGCCCTGAAAAATAAAGAACTCATGAAGTCCAAATGAAAAAAAAGAGAGAAAAAAGAGAAGTCCCAAAAAGGGAAGAGAAAAGAAAAGGGGTCACGAGGCTGAGGACCGACATGAACTCTGCATCCTTAACTTGCAACTAACCAAGGGCGATGATGAACACTTTGGGAACCAATCTTCGGCTCGACAGAAATGCACGACATGACAAGGCCACCACCTGAGAGACAAAGAGAAATACAAAAGAGAATAAGTGAAAGGATACCGCCTCAGCACCTTGGCGGTGCCACGTGCCCGTTCGGCCGAACAACCCGGTTCGGCCGAACTGGCCCCTTCGGCCGAACGGCACGGCACCGCCTTGAGATGCCTTGGCCGCTACCCTGGCTCCACCGTCCTTGCTTCCCTATAAATTGAAGGCCCCAACACCTGCATCAACACACAACACAAGAGAGAAGTGAGCGTTGCCAAGTTCCACCAGATTGTAAGAGTCGTTCCATTTATCAACTGCCCAAGATCCGGGAAGTAGCCACTACAAATTCACAGGTATGAGAAAGGTTTGAATATACAATATGCAAGTATTCATGATTATAAAAGAACCCTTACTTTAGTCTTGCTCATGTTTTAATTTCTTTACTCGGGACGAGCAAAGATCTAAGTTTGGGGGAGCTTGTTGGCGGTCGTTACAGACCGATTTCCGACCTCCAACCGAGTATAAAACAAACACAATGGGGACACACACCATAGCTATAGGGCTTATTACTGACCATTTCCACGAGTTTTGGTGATTGTCCAATGTGCAGATACAAAATGGAGAAACACGTGCAATAGGGGACGGAAATGACCGATTCAGCCGAACGACACGATTCGGCCGGTTACCCCCCTTAGCCGTACACGACACCGGGAGCCGTGTGCCTGTACTTGAGACTAGTTCAGAATCTACCCATCGCAACGGAGGTGGTAGCCGTAAGGTGGTGACAGCCCTTACGGTCGTTGTAGTCCATCATGTTAGTTCCGGTGCTTAGTAGTGACATCACATAACATGTAGGCGACCGCCACTTCATCCTGGGCCAGTGCAAATCAAAGCCAAGCACCAGGAAGCTAGCCAGGAGGGCCCATAGGGCAGAGGATGCATGGGGGAGCGAACCAGGCCACTGGGCCAGTTCTGCCAAATGGCCCACTTCGGCCGAACCGCCCCCAGGACTCCACCACCTCAGCAACCGCCTCAGCACCCAGGCGGTGCCACGTGCCCGTTCGGCCGAACACCTCGGTTCGGCCGAACCGGCCTCTTCGGCCGATTGGCCCGGTGCCGCCTTGAACTGCCTTGGCCGCTGCTCCACTGCTCCACCGCCTTCTCCAGCTATAAATACAGAGGCCCATCACCTGCAAGGGGACACAACACAAGAGTAGAGTAAGCGTTGCCAAGTTCCGTCACTTGTATCAGTAGAATAGGGAGAGAGGAGAGGTGAGCGTCCCGGGGAGGAGCCGGAGTGTCGGCCCCTCTTCCCGCTGTACCTCTACGGATGCGGCTTCACTTCGAGTAACATTCGGGTCGTGTCTGGTAACTCTTGTGTCCCTCTCTGATTAATTAAGCATTCAGTTCTTACTTTATATGCTTGCTGGTTCTTCGTTCAATGCTTAGTTGATTGGTATAATTGTATACTGGTTGCTTAGCTTGGGTGCTTATCTTTCTATAGGAGATAAGTATTAGTTGACTAGTGTAGGTGTGGTGTCTATACTTGAGGCTAACTTAGTTTATTCCCGTCACAACGGAGGTGGTAGACATAAGGTGGTGACAGCCCTTTCGGTCTTCGTAGCCCATCACGTTAGTTCCGGTCCGTAGGATCCCCAGTGCGGAGTTGGTGACACCCCTTCTCATCCCTTTCTGCGTGTCATAGGTTCCGTTGTCCCGAAGCAAGTATCTATCTGTATCTTCTGATCTGCTCGATCAATTAGTGGAGTACCTTTACCAGACTCGTACCCTCTCTACCCTCCTATGACTCATCTTCTCTCTTTGTTGTTGTCATCCACCTCATCTGTACTATTCACTCCATTCCATCTACCTAGGACAGCTTAGTTTAGAATCAGTCCACTTCTCGTTCCCCGTGGAAATCGATACCTTGGAATACTCCCGGGTGAAAGCTACATCGGTATCCGTCCGCTTGCGGATTTATCTGTAGGCCGTAAGGAGTGCCAACAAGCCCGTGGTAGTGATAAGTCATCCTCAAATTGGCACAAGTCATACGTACGTGGCAGCACGTGCTAGTGCAACTACAACTCCAAGCCATGCTTACCACATGTCATATATGGCCACAAATCATACATGCACAACTCCAAGGAGTAAGTTGCATGGACATCTACACCCGGTAATGGGGCAAGTGAAGGACATAATGGTGGCAAAGTATCGTGGCAACTCATGGAAAAGGCAAGGAAGTATCACATGGAAACGAGCTAGAATGGAGAAAACGACCACATTCGGACACGTTCGTGTGCTATAGCTCACATGGGCCCAGAAATGGGCGTCCGGGCCGAAGACGGCCAAGCATGGTGGAAACACTACAAGGTTTTGTATCAAATTCAACGCCTCTGTATTGCAACACCGAAAATTTGGTTGGTATAGTTGGTTGTATTGCAACCATTCTTAAAAATCGTAGCGATACGTGTTTTCAATACAACGATTTTAAAGGTGTTGCAAAGCTTTGTTGCATTTGGTTGACGATATTGCAATGGTGTAAAATGGTTGCAGTAGAATTGATTGTGGTTGCAATTGTGTGGTAGTACTGCAACCACATTTGCTTTAGTTGCATTTAGTTATGACTATTGCTACGCTTGTTTGGTGTTGCATAAAATTTCAGAAGGGTTGCAAATTATTGATGCTTAATGCAACGAGAACTCTTGGAGGCGAAGCAAAAGTGAGGTTCAATTGCAACCTTTGTTGACAGTTGCAATATACTTTGATATTGTTGCAAATGCTAAATTTTATTGCAACAAGATCTTTGGCTTCGAAGCAAAAATTGTGTTCAAGTCCAACGCCTAATTTTTGTTGCGATATATTCTTTGAGTGTTGCAACGAGAACTAGGAGCCGAGGCTGATTTGGATTGGGCCTTGTATTGTGTATGATATACTATGAAAAAAATACAATTCATAGTCAAAAATAGAACTTGGCTAATTTTGAATTTAGATTTTTTTCTAATTATTAATTTTAAGAAAGAAGTTTGAATTGGTAGGAATACTATCTGTCATTAGTGACAGAATAGAAAAAACGCCATGCTATGGAATTGAACCAAGGACCCCAATACTACACTAGTATATGACTTACCACTACACCATAACAATGTTTGTGTTAGCTAGCATAGTTCAAGCATTTTTCACGTTTCTATGTGGTCAGCTTATAGTAACCTTATAGCTATTAAAATAGATGTGGACCACGTGGTTCCCCTTCAGCCATCTCCTCTTTGTTTAAGTGTAGGGTTTATAATAAAAATTTCATAATCGTTGGACATGGTATTAGTGAGTTATCAATTATCCTGCAAAAAATGCAAAAAAAACACGCTACATAATGGGTTTGAACTATGGACCAACAACATCATACCAATTTGCATTACTATTGAGCTACAACACCTTTTACAATAGTAGTAGCACTTTAACACGTAATGTACTTTAACAACATTTGAAGTAGTAAATGATTTATTAAGATGGAAAAGACATAAACATAAAAGTTATAGAACTCATCAACATCTACACTTTGTATTATGATCATTTTTGCATTTGACAGATTTTGAACGATTCAAATTTTGAATTTCAAAAATTTACGAAGATAAACTAGTTTTTAAAATCCTAGATGGTTACAAATTAAAAACTCATGAATACCATGTTTGTTTAAGTTCTCAAGATCTACACTTTGTGTTCTGATCATTTTTGCATTTGACAGATTTTGAACGATTCAAATTTGAGTTTCAAAAATTTACAAAGAAAAATCAATTTTTTAAACCCTAGATGGTTTCAAATTATTTTTGTTTAGTGTCTAATGCAACACCAAAAAAACGTTGCAATGGGCCTAAAATGGTTGCAATAGACACAATGCGAGGAAACCAAAAAAAAATTTAAATTGTCACCTGCTGCGATTGCCATGTCCCCCGGTCCCACGTTGAAGATGCATACTACGAGATATCTTACCCTGTCTCATAGTGATAGCATTCACTGTTTCGAGGAGAGGTTCGGGTTGCCCCAGAATTTTCCCCGATTCAGTGACAGGAACAGCAGCAGCTAACTGAGCGACTTGAGTTTCTATCATTTTGTTAAAGCTCAGTTGACTTTTCATAGCAGAAGAAAATGATTCCATTGGCAGAAGCGAATGATTCCATCCTAGAGTCTATGTTTTCCAGAGTTTTATCATTAGCAGAAAGCTTTTTGTTGATATTTTCAGTTATTTTCATCTCGCTAAACACAAGATCTCTAAGAGACGGCTGATTATTGAAATTGCTGGAATTGAAATTGTTACCTTGTTGAGGCCTCTCAAAAGGGAGGTTTGGGCGCGGATTCCAACCTTGATTGCCGTTGTTGTTCGGTCGGTACCCGTTGTTGTTGGAGTTGTTGACGTAGTGGGCATCTTCTCGCGTTTCGGGGCAGTCATTCCCCGAATGGCCAGTGTTACCACAGACTTCGCAGGTCATGCGAGCGTCCATGGCTTGCACCGTTTCTTGAGCAGGGGCCTCCAGTTTCTTCATCAGGAGGTCCATCTTGGCAGCGAGCATGTCCAGAGCTTCAACTTGGTGAACTCCTCGGGTCTTCGGTTGAGTCCGGCCATCGGACCAACCTTGGTTCTCGACCATCTTCTCTATGAGGGCCTTCGCACGACTCTCCTCAAGAGAGAAGAACGAGCCTCCAGCAGCAGCATCCAGGTACTCACGGGCAGAATTTCTCAGCCCGTGATAGAAAGTTTGGATTATGAACCAACTCTGCATACCATGGTGAGGACAAGCAGAAATATAGTCCTGGAGGCGATCCCATGCCTCCGGGACTGTTTCATCTTTTAACTGCTGGAAACTAGCAATGAACTTGAGCACAAGCTAGAGCAAGAAATAAGAGACTAAGGTGAGAGACATATGGTTCATTCCATGCATAGTTGGGAGTTAATTTTTTATTCAAGGGAAATATTTTTTTTATATGCAACCTAAGGAAAGGGAAAATGCGAATGCATGAACAAAGTGCTGGGTGGTTCAGACATACCTGGTGGGCGATCTCTACAGGGCCCTCGACACGCAGAAAGGGATGAGAAGGGGTGCCGACTACCCTGAACCTTGGGTCCTAGGACACCGGAACTAACGTGATGGGCTACAAAGACCGAGAGGGCTGTCACCACCTCACGGCTACCACCTCCGTTGCGACGGGCAGAAACTAAGGTTACTGACAAGTCTAGGAACCACTCCTACACAGATCAATAACTGCTCACTTCGCTAGCAGAAGCAAGCACCCTCGTTACTACTCTTAGTGACAATTCACCTCAAGTAGTAAGCAAGAACGAAGAACCAATAGAGACAGAGACTTAAGCAAGAACTAGAAGCACTATAAACTAGAACCAACTATAGTCTAATCACAATATAGAAGCAACTAGACTAAAGTAGAAGCAACTATATAAGGCACAAGTAGAATAAAGTAGATAACTATATTGATAACTCGAATGTCATACAAAAGGGAAAGGTAAAAGATACAAGAGCTAATACCAGAGCTTCTGAAGACGACTCCGAAACCTCCGAGGCACAGCTCGACTCGACTCTAACTCTCAACTAAACTAACCTACTCTACTAGAATGAAGTGGAAGAGCTCCTTGGCTTGAGTGTGTGTTGAATGTGCAGCTTGGCCTTCAATTTATAGGTGCCATGGTCGCTTTAGGCAGAGTAGGAGGCAAGGAAGATAGGGGGGTACCCCCTGATCCTCCGGGCACCAAACGTCGGTTCGGCCGAAGTCGGTCGTTCGGCCGAACGTTGGATGAACCGCCATCTGCACCAAGGGCCATGATCTTCTGTTGGGGTCGGTTCCACGCACTGGGGGCGGTTCGGCCGAAGCCAGGGGTTCGGCCGAACTGGGCCTGGCCACTGGTCGGCCTCCCTAGCACCGCCTCTGGTGCATGGACCTCCTGGACCTTCCCCTTGCTGCTTGGATCGTGTTGGTTTGGCTCAGGATGACTTGGTGCGGCCCGAATTGAGTTGGCGGGAGTCCTGCGTGGCTTGCACAGTCATCGGATGACTTGGCGGTGACGTGGACGGCTCCTGGTGGCCTGCACGGCTAAGGGGGATAACCGGCCGAACATGTTGTTCGGCCGTTTCTGTCATTTCCGACCCCTATAGCACGTGTTTCGTGATATTGTACCTGCAAACATGACACTCACCAAAACTCGTGGAACTTTATTAGAAATAAAACCTAAGTACATGGAATGTTGCATATAACCTCATTTATTCCAGAGTATTGGTGGTCGATTTTATCCCGAGTATTGGTGGTCGAAATTGGGTTGTAACGACCGCCAACAGCATGGGAGGTGCATCCTCCGGTTCCTGTGAGGTGGCGAGCCCAGCATCACGCCTAGCTCGCCCTCGTGACTGGTCCGTCACCCTGCAATGCTGTGCGAGCGGGCTCTCTACAAGGGGAAGTCTCCGACTCGGTCCTCAACTGGAGAGTTAGTTTCTGCTGGTATACAACTTTAGGGCTGCACAAGGCAAGGGCACTTCAGTTGTATAGCCACGATAAATCATGGGACAACGTTGCATCGTGCGTCCGCCGTATCATGGGCTGCACGAAGTGCTCGGCATCCACGACGGAACGCGCTGACTCGATGTACGTGAGCCGGGCGCCCTGAAGAACGCCAGATGGTTGGCAAGGCGAGTGACTAGAGAAGTCATCGCCATGCTACCCACACGGAAATATGAGCCAGCCAGTGAGAAACCATGTCTTTAACAGGAGAGTAAGGAATTTGCTTAACCATTGCGAACAGAACCCGCAACTCCAATAGTGTTGACCGGGCGCAAGTCTGCCCGGGGAAACACTGTCATAGACACCCAACGATGCATGAACCGCAAAGTGGGGTTATGAAGGAGTTTTCACCCTTTTACGAAGAAATAAATTGTTCCTCATTGGTTCACTCAATCGCTCAAGTGTATTTGGATCCTCACCAAAGGCTTTGCCTTCTTTTCATCCTAACATCTAATTTGGCTTTTGTGTGGTTCGGGTACAAAGGATGAAGGCATACAAGCATCTTATATTTTGCTAAGTCAAAGACCGGATCTTAGAAAATCAAATCACACTCTAGATCGAGAAGTGCAAGTGTGTGGAATTTATGGAGTGGAATATGTGGAGTGGAATTTGGCGGAATTTCATGGATTGATTCTTCCTCTCCTTGATTTATTTTTCGAGAGCATGGGCTATCTTTTATTCATATTTTTGCCATTCCTTTTTGGCATGCTTTTCTTTTGATCATATTTTTGCCATGTCTTTTGACATGCTTTTTTTTCATATTTTTGCCATGCAACTTGGCATGCTTTTCTTTTTTCTTCTGCATAGCCCATGCCTCTACTTCACAGATTTTGAGAGAGGGAATCAAAGAACATGAAACTTTATTTTATGTAATGATGATGGCAAGGTTTTTGCTAACTCCCAAAGTAGGAATTGCAAGTGAGAGGTGGAGTGTATGTGAATCTCGATCTTAGAAGCATGAAAGATTCCTCACTAAGGTCACAACAATTTGACAAAGCTCACTAAGATGACGAGCAGCATATGGTAGAAAGTTTTGGAACAAGGGAAATATTTTTTTGGTATTTTCATTTTTTTTAAATGCAAACTATCATGAAGGGAAATGGAAGGGAAATTAAATGATCAAAGTGCTGGATAATTCGGGACTTACCTGGTGGGGGTCCTCCCCCAAGCTTGGACTCTTCACTGGTAGGGGTTGAGCCTTGAAAGGTACTGGCTCAGCTGTTCTGCTTGTCTGTGGACGTCGTGCTAGATAGACGCCACCATCCCGCTATTCTCTTGATGGTACTGAGAATGGCGGGCTAGCGTGTCTTGAATTTCTCGGGTACGGTCGTCGATGACATCGACTGTCGGAGATGTAAGACAGCTCCTGGCCGTAGTCGAAGCGTGCGGACTGTGAGCATCCAGGGTAGTATGGTTGGGAGGTATGGTCGTACCCCCCAGCATACTGACTCGCGGACCACTCAGAGTCCGTGTCCTGGCCGTAATCCCATCGTCCTAAGGCGAAGTAGTTCGGCTCCTGGTGTTGCCCGGAGCCTCCTGCTCCGGACGTCCCAGCGCCGGCTCCCGCCTCGCACAGCCCTCCGGAGGGGCGTGCACGCGTACACATAGCACCCTGCTTACACTTTCGTCCTCGCTTCGTGTAAAAGCGTTAACCCGAAGGTGCTATGGCTGGAAGACAAAGGGTTATAAGTTGCCTCCACCCTTGCTAAACTAGCAATGTGGCACTAAACATGTGCATCCCGCACTCATGGGCCACTACTGGGCCATACAAACTGGGCCGGGTGTGACATGCTGCCACCGTTGTGACCAGCCAGGCCGCGTCCAGCCATGGTGTGGACGGCCAGGAGGAGGCCGGTCTGGCTGCTGGCGGCCAGGGGGCGGTCAGACTGGCTGCGGTCGGTCAGGAGATGGTCAGACTGGCTACTGATGGCCAGGAGACAGTCGAAGTGGAGAAGGGGCTGGTCACGGCGTCACTGGCATTTCCAACCTCGACTGTTGTAGGTGAGATTTCCAACGAACCACCATTGAATGAATTATTAAGTCCTGTCCATCAGAGTATCTCAACACATCCTGCTGTGTTTTCAGACGGCCCACTAGAGATGTGCCAGCTAACCCCTGGCGGTGGAACACCTTTGGGATCGCCCAACACAGGTTCAGGATTTGACAAATCAGTTAGTGGCTCATTACTTGTTGATGGAAAACGTCGTAGTGCGAGAACTAACAATGCTCTGTCTGATGATGGATTGCCTATTGCAGACGAGCTGATACTGGCGAGGGCTATGAAACGTGCAGCGGCTAGGAACCTGGATGGTAACCCAGCATCGCAGACCTCGGCCACTACGACGCCCTCCAGTGGTGGTAAGATATCGAAAAACATGTGTATTGCTAATTTAAATTCCATTGGAGTTTCGTTAGGTAGCAATACGGATACAATTAACCTATCCTACAGTGCAGTTAAGCGAGTTCACATTGACAAAACATGGTACAACCTAAACCTCAGAGTGCAGAAAACTTTAACCTAGATGATAACCCTTTTGACTATAGTGATGGAGAGGATCATGAGGATTTAACGGACGTGGACCTAGATGACTTGGACTTGGACACAAAAATATGTGATCTCCAGGTATCTGGTCGAAGGACTAAATCTGCGTCTAAGAAAAATAAAGGCCGGCATAGACAGCAAAAACAACACAACAAGGGTAATCAATGAAAGGTTTTTTCTGGAATAGCAGAGGTCTTTCAGACTTGGCTAAGTACCGGTATATTTCAGAAGCAATAAGGGATCATTGCCTGGTTTTTGTTGCAATTATGGAGACTGGTAAGCAAGATATGTCTCGAACAAATCTTAATCATCTCTCAGGTGGAGCGGATTTTGTTTGGCATTGCTTGCCACCTAGGGGTCGGTCTGGTGGAATCCTCTTAGGTATTAACTCCTTAGTCCTTGATCTGTCTGTTATCGTGGAGGGGAAATTTTTTGTTAAATTCCATCTGCAAAATAGACAAGATGACTTCAAGTGGATACTGGTGGCGGTGTACGGTCCAGCTCAGGAAGATTTTAAGACTACCTTTCTGTCGGAATTATTACGAACATGCCAATAGAACCCTTTGCTTGTTTTGATAGGGGGGATTTTAATATAATGAGACACGGTAAAGAAAAGAATAGAAACAATTTTAATTCCCGATGGCCTTTTCTATTCAATGCAGACATTGATAATTTCGATCTTCGGGAGATAGAATTGTCAGGTAGACAATTCACCTGGGCTAATTCACTTCCGGATCCGACCTATGAAAAATTGGATAGAGTCTTGATGAGCACTGAATGGGAATTAAAATACCCCCTAGTTACAGTTCGAGCGTTAGATCGCGGGATCTCAGATCACACACAGTTGTTTCTAGAGACGGGTAATCCAGCCTTTTCTGGACAACCTAAGAAGTTCAAGATGGAACTTAGCTCGCTGTCTCAAGAGGACTTTAAAGAAAAAGTCAGAGGAATTTGGAATCAATCGGTCCACGGACAAAACTCAGTCCAACGGTGGAATAGGAAAATGGGAGCATTAAGAAAACATCTAAGGGGATGGGCTCATCATCATCATGGGATGTATAAAATCCAAAGATCACTTCCAACATATTGTGACAACTCTTGACACTCAAACCAAACACAGTATTCTAACCGAAGGGGGGAGAGAACAATTGGGAAATGCTCGGGATGATCTCACAAAGCTCCTCAGAGAGGAGGAACTGAGATATTATCAACGAGCCAAATTAACTGACGTCCTTTTGGGGGATAATAATACCAAGTATTTCCAGATGGTGGCAAATGGTAAACAATGGAAGAAACGTATATTTTCCCTGGACCATGAAGGCGATAGAATAGAAGGACAGCAACATCTCAAAGAGTACATTAACCAATTTTACAGAGGTCTATTCGGTCCTCCGGAAGAAAGTCATTTTAGCCTGGATGAGAGAATAGAGGATATTTCACAAGTGACTTAGCTAGAAAACGAATTTCTCACGGCCCCTTTTACTGAAAAGGAGATTCGAGAAGCAATTTTTAGTATGGAACACAACAAAGCACCAGGACCGGATGGTTTTCCGGCTGAGTATTATCAGCATTTTTGGGAAACAATCAAAGGGGACTTGATGAATATGTTCCATGAATTACACGCCGGAATACTCCCGCTTTTCAGTCTCAATTTTGGAGTCATAACTTTGATACCCAAAGTTAAAGAGGCCAATAAAGTACAGCAATATAGGCCTATCTACTTACTGAATGTCAGCTTCAAAATTTTTACGAAGGTAGCAACAATCAGAATTAACTCAGTAGCCGATAACATTATCAGTCCTACTCAAACAGCCTTCATGAGAGGTAGGAACATTTTGGAAGGGTTAGTAATCCTACATGAGACAGTACACGAACTACACAGAAGAAAGCAAAACGGAATTATATTCAAAATTGATTTTGAAAAGGCCTATGATAAAGTCAAATGGGATTTTCTGACACAGACGCTCCGGTTAAAAGGTTTCTCCTCCAAATGGATTGAGTGGATTAAATCTTTTATTTCGGGTGGAAGTGTCGCGATTAATGTCAATGATGAAATCGGTCCATTCATCCAGACAAAGAAAGGACTCAAATAAGGAGATCCACTATCACCCATCCTTTTTAACATAGTCGCAGACATGCTCACACTCCTAATTAACAGGGCTAAAACGAATAATCAGATACAAGGTGTGGTACCCCACTTGATCGATGGCGGTCTTTCCATACTACAGTATGCTGATGATACAATTTTGTTCTAGATCACAACCTGGAACATGCTCAGAACATGAAAAATATTCTTTGTGCATTTGGGCAGTTATCGGGACTCAAAATAAATTTCCACAAGAGTGAAATTTATTGTTTTGGTGAGGCTAAGAACTTTGAAGACCAATATAAAGAACTGTTTGGTTGTAACCCCGGAACTTTCCCAGTCAAATACCTAGGTATTCCTATCCATTTTCGGAAATTGGCTAATAATAACTGGTTGAGGATCCAGGAACGTTTTGAGAATCGCCTCAACAGTTGGAAAGGGAAAAACCTTTCATACGGAGGCCGGCTAACTTTAATCAATTTAGTTCTTAGCAGTCTACCGATGTATATGATGTCTTTCTTCCAAATTCCAAAAGGGGTTCGTAAGAAGTTGGACTACTAGCGGTCTAGATTCATTTGGCAAAGTGATGAGCATAAGAGGATGTACAGATTAGCTAGATGGAGTATTCTGTGTCTTGCACGGGATCAAGGACTAGGGATACATAATCTAGAACTCAAGAATATGGCCTTACTCAGCAAGTGGTTGTATTGTCTGCTTACAACGGATGGTACCTGGCAACAGATCCTTCGCAACAAATATCTAGGGACCAAGCCTTTGGTTCAGGTCCAATGGAAAAGCGGGGACTCACACTTTTGGGCTGGGCTTATGAAGGTTAAAAATGACTTCCTAAAATTTGGCACCTTCACTATCAAGGATGGGTCTCAGATAAGATTCTGGGAAGATAAATGGTTAGGCAACAGGCCTCTTCGTGATCAATATCCTCAACTATATTCATAGAGATTCCCAATATATCCTGGCGGAGAGATCTGATTGGACCTAAATTGATAATGTGGAATAATTTACTAGCAAGGCTGGGACGAAGGAGATGAATTTAAATGGAGTTTGGACCCGACAGGTGTTTTCTCTGTAAAAACACATTATCTGGCCCTGATATACCAAAATGTACCGAACACAAATAAAAAATTATGGAAATCAAAACTTCCACTAAAGGTTAAATTTTTTTTATGGTTTTTAAAGAGAGGAGGTATACTCACTAAGGACAATCTGGCCAAATGAAATTGGAATGGCAGTAAACAGTGTGTCTTCTGTCATGAAAATGAGTCAATTCAGCATCTATTTCTTGAGTGTAGATTCACATGTATGGTATGGGCTTCGGTCTATGCGGCATGGGGATTACCTAAACTACCTAGTGTGTCTAATATGTTCAATGGTTGGCTGAATTTAGTTCCACAAAATTTTAGACCTCTGGTATTTGTAGGCGCCACAGCCTTATGTTGGGCAGTCCGGTGATGCAGAAATACATTAGTTTTTTATAACAAATCTCCAATTTTTTTGCAGGTTTTTTCACAACGTCCCATTGGCTCCGCACATGGTCTATCCTTCAACGGCCTTTATCGTGGGACAGTCTTGTTGCGGCGTCGCAGTGCTTGGTCCAAGTGGCCAAGGCTATTTTTGCCCGGGCTTTTGAGTGGCAGTCTAGTCTTAGGATTGGCGGCTCTTAGAGAGTCCGGAGGTCGAGAAAAACTGTTATTTTTTGGCTGTGTGTCGTTTGACAGAGGCCGGGATCTTTTTCAGCCGGGTGTATCACCTTGATGTATCTAACTGAAAAATAATAAAGCATCCATTTTCCAAAAAAAAATGTTGATACTTCTGGATATTGGAGTGGTCACTTTGTGAGCAATGCAGCACCCGTTTAGATCTTAAGGTACTTCCATGTTTTGATGCTGATGCGCCGTGGTATGTAGTTGGGGAAAAAAAATGGATCAGATGCACATAGTACGTGTTGCCCGTTTAGCTCTCTAGTAGCACAAATCAGAAGTCACGATATATTTTTAGCATATATAATCACTATGCACATATCTCTCAATATTACTACATAACTGGCAACACTATTTGAATCCATTATTATTGACTTCTGATTATATATGCTAAAAAACTGATCAAATAGTGTTGCCAGTTCTTTTTGTGTTTTTTAGTGCTGACTAATGTTATTATTGCTGAGCATTCAACTTGGGGCTAAATTTAAATTTGTGCTACTAGAGAAATTTATTTATAGATGGATAACTAGTTAGGTGCTTTTTTTTATTAGACCTGTGATTCTTTAAAATCACCCTCGGTGTCTGTTTCTAATACAGTGGCCATGGGTAAAGCTTCATAAATTTCATAGGTGCGTGACCTTCTAATGTGTTTTGCTTTGTGCACCCTATTTATTTCCATACTATTGACATACTCCCTCCGTTCCAAGATATAGGTCATTTGACTTTTTTAACCACAAGTTTGACCGCTCGTCTTATTCAAAAAAAGTGTGAAAATATAGTCAAATTTAAGGCATTTTTGAAGATTTTATATCAATAAAGCAAGCCACCACAAAAAATACGATAATTTGCACAAAATTTTGAATAAGACGAGCGAGTCAAACTTGTGGTTGAAAAAGTCAAACGACCTACATTTTGTAACGGAGGGAGTATTAGTTTTGGTGTTTACCTTACAAATGAAGTGGGTTTCATTGAGAAAAAAAGTAACTTATCAGTATTTATGTGAACATTGATGTTACTTATCAATAATTTACATATGAAATGAAGTAACTTGATAATAATTTACACATAGAGAAAGTAACTTCTCATACTATATAGACAGAGTAGCTTGTGACTATTTTCAAACGACATTGTAAGTAACTTTTCAGCAGTGTTTTCTTCTGCTATACAACCTACTATATTAAAAAACAGAAATAAATTAATTCATTCACCAAGCAGCTGCAGTCATCTCCTACTGTAGCCACATTCCAAATGATCTCTACTAAGTCGGTTATATTGGCAAGCAATTTTGTACAAAAGCTATCACTATCAGCAAAAGAATGTAAAGTCTTTTTTGTACTTGTAACCTTTGCAGGTGCAACTAAGATTATTTTTTTTCATTGGATGAAAGGATGCAAGGCACATAAAATCATCATTCCTAGTTTCTGCTGACCTTTCTCCAAACCCAATTAAAAAGTTGCCAGCAGTTGAGTGCTTCGAAATCCACCTCAAATTGCGGATGAGAAGATGAATGGAGCATGCTTTGCTGCATCAGCCAAGATGTAAATTCGTTCATGAGATCCTCTTGATAGAAATTTTCTCCTTGCTTGCGTCGGGCGCGCAGTTCGCTTCCGTGACGCGCTTTTGGGTCACTTTTCAGTCGTCAACTCCTCCATCCACAGTCCTCATTTGCTCTGCTTCGTGTTGTAATTCACCCTGCAAACGGTTTGGGTTCAAATGGGTTTAATGGGTTGGATTTTGACGTGGAGTGTATTGGAATGGGTTGAAATGGGTTATATTAGTTAATGGGGTGGGGTGGAGTATGTTCTATATAAATATGGGTTGGGTTGGATTGGTTTGGGTTGAAATGGGTTCTTTGTGTAGAGCTAGACCACTATAGGATGATCCATATGGTTAGTTCTCGCTCACGGCTTTTGTAAGCTTGGAAGTTGGAACAACTTCTAACCATACATTATACATCATGACCACAGAGATGCAGCTCATTTTCTCTTGAGACTGCTCCGTTACTTGGTGTCTTTTTGTTCAGCTTATTCTTGAACTGTAGGTTGTTGTTAGCAATACTACTGTGTAGTTTTGACCAATTAAAATAGTTTTGAGGGATAGTTTGACCAATTAAAATGGTTTGAGGGATAAATTGAACCAAATTTTCTGTTGAAGGAATCAAACAGTGGATTCGTTTTATGGGTATAGTTTGGTTTCCAACCCACTTGCAGGCTGAGTTGTAATGTTCCTAGCTCCCTTTTCTTCAACGTTGAGTAGGCTGATAAACAAACAATTCATGGGCACAGAGATTCGAGCCTCGCGAGTGGAGTGCGCCCTAAGCACTGATCACCTGCCACCCAGCCGATCGTGGCTAGAAACCAAAGCAATCCCGTGTACCAAGACGACTACCAATCCACTGTTGATCGAATTGAATTAGCGCGCACCATTGGCGTCGTGCTCTGTTCTGGCAGCGTCACCACGTCGTTCCGGCCGCCGGCCGATCTGCCTGCCAATAATGGAGGGGTTCTGCTTCGCGCGGTGCCGGTTCACGCGGCTCATGGCGGCGATGCAGCTGGCGCTGGGCGTGTTCGTCATTTTCATCAGCATGGCCAGCCTCCACCGCTTCTACGCCACCAACAGCCTCCTGCCGGGCCTCGACGACCCTGCCCACTGCGCCAAGTTCCACACCGTCGCGGGTGCCGGCGGGTACGCCGGCTTCGACATCCGCGCGCTCGCGGACCGCGTCGACGACGTGCTCGTCCAGCTCGCGGAGCTCCAGGACAAGCTCGAGGCTACGGCGCTCAGGATCGGCAAGAAGACCAAGAAGAGCAGGGCCCGGCACAGGCAGCAGGAGAACATGACAATGCCGGAGTTCAGGCGCTTCCTCGAGGACGAGGTCATCCACCCGCTGTACAGCGCGCACATCGCCCTCCGCCTCATCCGCATCCCGCGCCCGGACCCCGACGGCGGCGACGGCGTCGAGGGGGCAGGCGGCGCCCCGGCCGTGGACCCGCTCGTCAACTTCTTCACGGCCGAGGAGACGCGCAAGTACGTGACGGCCAAGGGCAACCGCGACGGCCTGCCCAGCGTGTTCGGGACCAACCGGACCTACGGCACCATCGGCCACGCCTGCGTGCTCATGCGGCAGGAGCTGGACGAGTACATGAGCTACGACGTCGGCGCCCACTGCCCCGACGACTGGGACCTCGGCCAGCGCCTCATGCTCGGCGGCTGCGATCCGCTGCCGCGCCGCCGCTGCCTCGCCCTGGCCTCCAAGCTCTTCCACCGCCCGCTGCCCATCAACGAGTCGCTCTGGACGCTCCCCGACGACGGCAACGTCCGGTGGAGCCGCTACCACTGCCGGGGCTACGGATATCTTTCAATTTTTTGAGAAATCCATATCTTCGAGAAGCTTTTGCCTTTGCTTGCAGTCGCAATATGGTAGGCTATATGATTCCTGGTTACAATAGGGCTAGAGAGGCACTTCTGAAACAAGAAAGGAGGCACATAGAGCATTTGTTGGAGAGCACAAAGAGCACATGGCCAGATAAGGGAGTCACAATCTGTTCTGATGGTTGGTCAGATCCTCAGAGGCGCCCAATCATCAATTTTGTTGCTGTTTGTGACAAGTCACCTATGTTCTTGAGGGCTGATAATTGTGAGCCAAGGTCATGATCCAAGATCCATGGTCATGGACTGATGGACATGATCGACATCGTCATCGACTCATCGGTCAGTCAAGCAGTATACTGAACTGTTGAGATACATATACCGCGTACTACATCTGCTTAGTCCTATACTGATGGGTGAGTGATCTTTGTAATTTAGGGTCTGATTCTGAACATCTGGTGTTGGAAACCCTGTCTACCTTTTAATTAATATATAATCAGTAGGGGGTAACCCCTCCTGTTTCCTCAAAAAAATTTAGGGTCTGATTCAAGCTAACTTGTCTATGAATAAATGCAAAGGTTTTGAATTTATTTTCCCAGCAAATTTGGCAGTGCCTTTCCTTCATCTGGTGTGTAACTTTATCTGACATCAGGGGCGGACATGTTTTGACCCAAGGCTTAGGGCCAGCCCACGGGCCAATTCGTAAATAAATGTTGGGCCTCTTGATTACAGTACTGCTACAGTAATTTACCAGTGGAGAATTTCGGCCCACGCCTAGGGCCATGGCCCAGGTGACCCTAGGCTTTTGTCCGCCACTGTCTGACATATGTTCGAGGTTTGCTTCAGTGCTCCTCTGTTCTCTCCGTATAAGGCTTGTGAATCTCATAGCAAAACAGTTATTACCTCTGTTTCAAAATGTAGATCGTTTGACTTTTTTTACCACAAGTTTGACCGCTCGTCTTATTCAAAAAAATTATGAAAAATATAGTCAAATTTAAGGTATTTTGAAGACTTTTTATTAATAAAGCAAGCCACCATAAAGAATATGATAATTTGCACAAAATTTTAAATAAGACGAGCGCTCAAACTTAGAGTCAAAAAAGTCAAACGACCTACATTTTGAAACGTAGGGAGTACAAAATATCTAGAACAGGGCAAACTCTATGTAGCCCCCTTCCCGAAGGTAAACACCTTTCTCCATTACAATTTGACCGTTCGCCTCCATTGTACACTTGTAAACCTCCCCGCAATGCTTTGTTCTTGTTCCTATTGCTAGAGCTTGCTAATATCTATCATCGCCAGTTTGGGTGGCGAGATCTATGTTCCACAGTTTCAGCTTTGAGGCGTCTTCCCTTCTCCTGAACTAAAGTTGCATATAGTAGCTTAAGGACCCCCGCGTAGTCCCTCTCTCGGGCGACACGGGCGGAATAAGGCCAGCACCGCCGCCAGAGCCCCATCCCACCCCTCCCCAGCTGCGCCACCGCTAGAGCCGGCCGCCGAAAGTCCATGCGGCGGCGAGGCTCCCTTCTCCTTCTCCATCCCTCCCCAAGATTTGAAGATTGCTGTGAGATATGGCCAGGTGGAGGAGGCCGGCTCCGATGATGGGAACGTCCGATCCAGTGCCACAGCGACCGGATCCGGTGCAGGCATGGCCGGATCTTGGGCAGGAGGCCACCATTGCTCTCATCTCAGGAGCAGGTCAGCGATTCCTCTATGTTTTGTGCGGTGTGCATGCTAGCTGCGTGCACGAGGTCGGCGGCGGCTGGGCGCGGAGCCAGCAGCGGCCGAGTGCAGAGGTGAACGAGGCCGGCAGCGTGGCGTGCACGGCGCCGGCCGGCGCCTAAGCGCGCGGCGGCCGTGCGCTGTACAATCAGCGGCCCAGCAGACGGGCGGCGGGGGAGCGGCCTCGGTGTCGTTGTGGCCGGCGCAATGGGGATCGAGCCATGGTGTGCCGGGGGTGGCGCGGATCCGAGGCTGTCGCTGGAGGATTCGATGCTTCTTCCCTGTCACCGGTGGTGGCCTGCAGTTGAGTGGTTTGCCTAGACGTGGGGGAGGCTACCGTTGGTGGATCGGGTGCTCCCGTGTCCGATCCGTCGTCCCTGTTTCATTCCTCTGCGTGCACCATAGTCGATCCTCGCGTGATGGTGTTGTTGATTGGGCTTATGGCAGGTCTTTTGAGCGAAATCTCTACTCGATCTTGTATCGATTGGCGACGATGGGGGCAATGCATCCCCTCCCATCCTGACTTAGGTAGGTTTTCCTATACGAGGAATTACTCACCCAGACTGTCTCTTCGAGAAATGTTCATTGAGATCCTATCCATGCAAAAAAGCATGAATAGGCCTACTGGTATGGAAGGAGAGAAGGACGGAACGAGAAAAGGAAATACCTCTTTGTTTACCTTGGAATGATTTCTGCTTGTCTAGTAATTCGGTGAATCATGCGTCGTTGAAAGGACCTTGCCGTAAATTCTTCTCTAGGTGAAAACCTTTGAACCATCAAGTTGGTTATACAGCGGTGACATCTTGATGTCGCTTTCCCCTTGGGGACGTTGCAAACAATCGTGTCATCAATTGTTTCTACGTAGACAAGAGATGTGAAGGACTGTTACTACACACGAACAATTCGAGTTTGAAGCGAAGACGTAAAAGATGATCGAAACTTAGTTTTTTGTTTTCTCACTTAGTTCTAGATTTCTTTCTTGTGGTTTGTTGTTTTGAGTTCACGAGTGTCGAGGGTTGGAGTTTAAGTACTCATGTATCTTTTAGCTATATATATTCAATTGTAGATATAGATGCCGGATTTATATCCTTTATCTAAAAAAAGTAGCTTACTGTAAAGGTGATCTCCTGAGTTTGGCATGAATAGGTAGCGCTGTTTCCTCTTTTGTTCTTTTCTTTTTCAGCTTTTCTTTGTGGATCTTTTCTTTTTCAGCTTGATGTAACGAACCTGTAACTTACCTGTGCGGAGCCGTGGTAGTTTCTTCCTAAAATGGGTTATGCACATTCTTAAAAAAAACAGTATGGCGATATCTTTGTTTTTCCAACTATAAAACATGAAAAGGTTAGCATGAAAAACACTTCAGTATATGGTCTTGAAAGGTGCGTAAAGCGTGTCAAAAAACAAAGAAAGGTGCATAAAGAAGAAAGTTGTAGAATGATCAAATCCATTCGGGAGCAAAATTTAGTAGCAGGAATGACATGGATCAACGAACGAAGCGTGTATATTCTGTAAATTGAATGCATATATCGGCAGGTACTTTTTAAATTTACAAATTCCTCTCAGGTCACTACTCAACTGTTTTGATGCATTCATGAGTTAAAAATCTAAGACCTAAAAACTCCTTGAAATGGCTAAACAAATACTTGCTATCAGGATAAGACCCAACAAAAAAGAACGTGAAACAAACACAAGCAAGAACAGAAAAACAGCAAAATGAGGTCCTAATTTATCTCAGGGACATTTCACGTTCCTCCCTGGGCCTCCGTAGTAGAAGTAGCTGCCCCAGTAGCTGTTGGACCCTCCCTGGATGTCGTAGCAGCCGGGGTGGTCGGCGAGGAGCTTCAGGTTGTCGGCGGGGATGAGGTTGTTGTCCCAGTCCACCACCTGCAGGTTCCGGAAGTAGGCGGCGCGGTCGAAGCCCTCGCTTGGGAAGTGGCCGCTGCCCATCTGCGTCGCCGTGTGCGACCCCGACGGCCGGGTGTTGACGACCTCGCCGCCGAACTGCACCATGTTGGCGTGGCGCGCCAGGTGGGTGAAGAGGTAGGATGGCCAGTACCCGACGACCAGGCCCGAGCCAAGCTCCAGCCACCAGTGCCCGTGCTTTGGATCCTGGACACCATGGACTACAGTTACAGAGAATTGACAGCATACTCCGTATATGCGTGATAAACGTATGGCTGGATTTTGCATTTTTACTGAAAAATGCTTGCTTGTACTGTACTTTACTAAAATCCTTGAACATTCGTGGAGCATTATTACATCATTATTCGCGCCATTAGCTTTGAAATGGGAATGATCATTTACCTTCCATAGCATCAGAGTAATGTCAAACTGCCTGCCGTTGTACACCGATTCCGGGGTGATAGCCGCCCCAATCGCAATCTTGTTCGTCGTCTGCACGAATCCGCGGCAGTTGTGGTTGTAGCACCCGGTTTCTTGATACGCATCAGTCTACACAGTGTGAGTTCGATTAGGATCCTATGGTGCAGAAGATGTGACTGCCAATGCCGCAGTGCTTGTTGATAAATAGCACACTTACTGTCCAGTAGGTGAAGAATCTCGGGTTACTGTCTCCATATAGCTCAGGGCTTACCTATAAAAGTAGAACAGAGATTATGGGATTTGTGTTGCCAATTATCTGATTATATATAGTGATGCAGCAATCTCTCTATTTTGCATGCATAGAAACATGGCTGCTTATTTTTCCTTTGTTCAAATGTACCTGCCATCCAGCTTCGATGGTGTTGAGATCATTATTGCCGAAAGAGCCAGATATGACCCAGATCTGTGACAGGCTGAACTCAGATGCGTCACCTATCCTTGGTGACCACACATTAACACTGGCCTTGGCCCCATAGTACTGCTCCGAGTTCACATACCCAACTGCATGCTGTAACCAGTAACCAAGTGAAAACTCATCAGTAACATGTAATACCAACAAGAGTTTTTTCTTCTTCTTTTCAGCAAGTGGTGCAGTGAGATTTGACTAGTTTAGTGAGTTGCAGTGAGATTTGACTAACACGGCCAATTAAACGCTGTGGACACAAGACAAAGAAGTTGGGTTATTATAATGGCCAGGTCAAATGAGCTCATGATTCAAGAAGCGCTAACTTGCTCATATGGATTAGCTTAATGAAGCTTCTCTGCTGATGTACAATACAATTGGGTGTGCTTATTCCAAGCCGCATGGGGGGCTGCTTGTAGTGTGTCCCTTGGGCAACTCCTAGCCAGATATTAGACTTCTCGGTTTATTCAATCGAGGTACTTTGAATCTGATATCTTAAATGAGAATCTTTTTCAACACTGAACTTCCGCTGTTTTCAGCTAACTTACCTTATGTGTTAACTTGATACATGTCAGGGCCTTAATTTATAGTACAGAGATTAGGTAGTATAGGACTATCAAGCAAAATGGAAGCGATAACTACCGGTGATGTAGATGAACGTGAAGATTTTACTTGAAGAGCACAGCTAGTTAACTAGTTGGTCCATTACAAAATTGCATATTAGGATGTTCTCTAATTTGTGGGGAAGAAAACAGAGGAAACTTCATCACAGTCGACAATCTTGTCAATAGAAAGCATTCAAGGATGTTTGCTGTTAGAGTAGTACTGTAACTAATGGAAGTTAAATTTGAATCTAGACACCAGTGAAAGTTTACAAGATCTACAGAGATCACCAACATGTTTGACTGTTAACTACTTCAACTGGTGAAATCAATACATAGTCTGTTGTCCTAAAGAGGCCAATCGAAGCTTCAGTAGCTGCACTGGGAAGTGAGTACTTAACTTTATGTAAACGCATGGTTCTTTGGAACCATTTGGCCTATCTGTTTAATGACCGCTACATGTTTCGAACCTATCCTAGAAATTTGAGAGCTGTGTCATTGACCTAGCAGCAAGCATCGAAACCTAACACGGAGAGAACTTATTTTAGTCACCGCTATTAGCATGGAAACTATGTTCCTGATTCAAGAAATAAACAACATCAAAACCGAGACGAGATTGCACATGCGCCACATCAAAACTGTGCTACTAGTAGACAGGAGTCTAACTACTGCACTGACCACTGACTGAAATAGAGTATGTGTTTCAGTGGCCAGGTTGTGTAGTCAGGCAGAGGACATCTAGAAATATGTAAGATGCCACTGGATCCAAAATAAGTCTGGCCTACAGAAGAGAACAAAGCCAGCCATTGATCCTAGAAGCAAAAGTAAAATTTCTCATATGGATTTTTCCCAAGCGAAGCTTCTGTAGATTCATGCAAGTAGTAGCTGTGCTATCTCCAAGTGCACGGGCTTCTCTTTTGTAATTTTTCTAGTTTTGGCACTTCAGGTTAGTAATTTATCCCGGCAGCAGGAACTTCTGTTTTCTTTCTTTCCATTTTTTTTATGATACAATTGGGGAAGATGATAATTCCCAACTGTATAAATGCATATATTTGAGGAAATCTAATCCATGCTACTATATCCATGAGCTGTAATTTTAGATACGAACTGAAGAGAATATCTAAACATTTTCTGGAGTAAATAATAATTATGTGCCATTGCAGAACACTGTCAGTGCCATCTACCATATTAGCAAGACAGTTACCAATTGATTGCATTGTGGCATATATACCTTCTGTTAGAAGAAAACTTTGGACAGACTTATAAATTACTTTCATCTCTTTCTGTATGGCAATGGAGAACAAGGTTTGTAGGAGAAACAAACCTCATGGCCATTGCTTGTGGAATCACGGCGAACACCCCGGTGCACCCGCTTCCTGCCGTACCTCCTTATGGAGCTTGCCCTGAGCAGATCCTTCTCCGTCGTCCGCCGAATCGGCACCGTGCCTTCCAGGCATGCCTCGCCGGTGGTATGCCACGCCTGCATCACCACCTCGCCGACTCTGCCACTGCCGCTGTCGGCAACGGTAAAGTTGTAGTTCTTGGGCCTCTCCGGTGGATCCTGAATGAACATCAAATTTGTTTAACAGTTAACATGACATGCAAAATAAGTAAATGGCAAAAGAACAAAGGTGTGTATTAGTGTTACCAGAATCTTTTGGCCCCTGAGCTTTGGGTTGTCAAATGCAGGCTGGAGGTGAGAGGGGACACAGTCTATGATGTCACCATCCGGGCTCTGCAGCAAGAATCAAAGACAACCAAAATCAAGAACCTCAAAGGGAGATCGAAAAGAGAGCTCGCCAAACAAAGATGGAAACCAAGTTTTTCAAAATAAGATGGAAACTAGTTTCAGGGTTATCAGCAGAGACCTTGATTGACTTGAGAGACGGCTTGTTGAGCTTCCTGAGCAGAGCCCTGATCCTCTTGTACTTGAGCAACTCCTTCCCTGGCCTTAGTCTAGTAGCAGCAGCAGTGGCATTGCCAGCATCGCCACTCCAAGGCTTGGAAGATGCCAATGCCGTAGTAGGAGGAAACGCGAGCAAGAGCATCAGCAGGAGGAGCAAGGGAACAAAGTAGAAGCTACTGAGAGAAGCCATGCCCCTTTTGCTCCCTCAGCTGCTTGTCTGCTTCTCGCCGCACACACACACTGGGAAAGCACAGGAAATAGCAATAGTATGCGTGGTTGTCTTCTTCCTCCCTGGTGCCTTGCGAGCAAGCGTCCCTTGTGATTGTGAGAGTCTTCTTTGCCTGTCCTCTTTCTCTCTCCGTGTGTGTCTCTCTACCCTTTCGAGAGACGGCAGTCACACTTGACACTTGGTACACCGAGCCCTGAGGTGATCACTTATATGCTGCTAAGTGCTACTGCTGATCTGGGCTATGCCTTTTTAAAACAATCCGTGAGCCACTTCAAAATGGAAAAAAGAGAGAAGGATTCAAGTGCGGGGCAAATTGCGAAGACCGAAGGGATTGGAGTTCCAATACAATCGTTAGGTGCCACAGATTTATTGATATGCAGCGCCAACCAAGCGTGCAGAGAAAGCAAGGGGACCCTGGCCTCGCCTGGCCTACTTACCACTGGTGACTGCGCCAGCCATGGACCACAAGCTATTAAGTTCTCTAGCTTATACTAGTCACGGTCTTTCAAAAAAAAAAGTACCCCGCATTCTAAAATAAGTGTTAATTTAAAAATTTTAAGACAGATAAGTAGTCATGATAAATAATTATGTTATTAACTAACTATTTAATTGGCTTTATGTGTTTCTCTATATATTTTTTATTTTTTTATTAATGTGTGTATCCCTAAAAGCCAAATGAACATTTTTCGTGGGACAAAATTTGAATGTTATACAAACACTTATTTTAGGACGGAGAGAGTATATCTTATATATTAGATATAATCATTAAAAATATATATCTTCACAAGAACGACTTTCATGCACACAATTGTTTTCATTTGAATAATTGTGTTTTTGTATATCTATGTATGAAAAACTTATACTTTGGATTAATGTTGTCTGAATTGGATATTATAATTGCAGTAAACGTGAAAGGCAGAATCTTAACTCAAGTCTATTGTGAAGGTTTGTTTACCCGCTCCAGCCTCACTCGTTTTACACAAACTGAGATACCGTGGGACACTGGGACGAAACCGTTTCACATACGAAGGGAAAAAATTAAAATGAGGTAAAGCCAATATTTTTAATTTCATCGGTAAATCCCGTTAACAGCTCTTCAATCACCCATGCCTCTAAGCGGAGAGATTAGAGGCGGTTGGGTTGAACCGTTATTTAAGACGATCTGCCCTTAGATCCCAATTTTGGGAGTCCAAAGTTTGGACTTTGTTATAAATGTGGTACTGTAGTATTTCATTTGTATTTATGAATAATTGTCCAAACATTGATTAATTTTCAAAATATTTGTCTCGTAAAGTATAATAAAACTATGTAATTAGTTTTTGATTTATCTACATTTAGCACTCCATGCATGTACTGATATTTTGATGTCATGAAAATCTTTTTTATAGTGAAATTCTGAGGTGAAATTTGAGAACCAGGCTGATGTCGCTTCTTGTTGACATCATGGTGGGCATTTCGGTTTTGACTGCACCATGCAGATCCATTTGGTTAGGGAAGTTAAATTCGCTGCACATAGGGCTGCTCTCTCAGGGCGGGCTGAGGTGGGTCTTAGTCTGGGGTGTATCTAGTTCCAGCGAAAAGGTGGTCGAAAAATCATATTGAACACTGTAGCGCACTATAACATTTTTCGTTTGTTTGTGTTATCCTACTTTGACCTAACCAGACTTAAAAGATTAGTCTTATCGTGTACATCAAAACTATATAATTAATTTTTTATTTATCTATATTTAGTGCTCTATATATGAGAAGACAGATTTTATATGATAAGTAAATAGTGAAGTTTGGAGAGATAAATTTTGGAACTAAACCGATCTATAGCTGCCTTCATGACCGGTGAGTGACAAGAATGACCGACTGAGGCTTCCTCCGTGTCCATGAATGCGGTCGACCTACTTACCAGTGGTTTGTACTTGCGGAAACTAGGACATATACTACTCAAATACAAAGCATATGTGTGTCTTCAACTGCGCATACAAAGTGACACGGGTGAAGGGAACGGGAAGCCCTGTTTTCTAGACAGTTGATGTGCATGTGACGGTTACCTAATTCGTACCTATGCTGCTGGCACACTAAAAACTCTCGTCTGAGGTGCTAAATCGTACCTATGCTTGCTGGCACACTAAAAACATTAGATATATCGGGACCAATTAGCACTTAGCACCAGCACTGCCTCCATAATAATTAGCACCTCAAACGAGAATTTTAAGCAAGGAAAAAATATCTTTACTGAAAATAATAATCCATAAGAATCCAATGCAGGATGTAACCAGTGTCATTCTTTATACTCCCTCCTCTACAACGAGACACCTATAATGATTTTCTGAATCTCAAAATCGAGTCTGTCGGTCGAATCTCTCGGAGGTGCTTATAGGGATAGGGTTTCGTAGGTGTATTCGTAGGGATGAGTATGTGTGAAGTGTATGCGTTGGCCTTTCTCTAAAACATATTTTTTCTATTTTATTTAATGTAATTCACATGCGCTTGTGGGAATAGGAGTTGCCCTAGCCACGGATCTGGGGTCCAGAACTGAACTAGGAGTATCAGTACTCAGTATAGGAGTGGTTTACTAGTTCGTTTGGTTGACTTCACCGGTGCGAAAGGGCCTTTAGCACCGGTTTCTAACATCAACCGGTGCTAAAGGTCACCTTTTAGCACCGGTTGTTGTTACCAACCGGTGCTAAAGTGTTTCCGGGGTACTCTAATTTTGCACCCGGTGCTAATGCAATATTAGCACCGGGTCTTGAGTGCACCGAGGCATAAGAGGGGGGCGGATGTGAGTCTTTCTGGTAGTGTTTGGTTGACTTCACAATTTTAAGATGAATTGCACTCTCTAAAATACAAATATGTAGTAAGCAATCATAGGACGATCCAGGGGTGCAGAGCCCCTTCTACTTCCATGCAAACAATGAAGCCTCTCTCCAACTTTTTAGATAAAAGAAGGAAGAAGGCAGAGAAAAGAAAAGAAGAGAGAACAACGTATCTGTGCAAACACTCAAAGGTTGCATCCACCCTGCACCATATCGTGAAGAAAAGAAAAAAACAATTGCAAGCAATATTTTAGAGAAAATTAAAGAAAAGAAAGCCGTTATGGCGCTCAGAAATCTGTGCTTACTCCTTTCAAAATAGAAAACGAAGAAAATCTAAAATCCAGCAACAACGTCAGTGGCAATGAGGTCACACAGGCCCACTTCCAGCTGCATGCATGTTTCCCGCGAGTTGGCGACATCATCAAGCTTCATTCGAGATCCGCCTTATCTACAGTGTATCTACCATTTCAGTCGGCCAAAGCTGTTGCAGCCTATATTTGTCACGCGGCAATACATAGTACTCCGAATTTGGTTACACCGTTACTAGCTAGCTAGGCTTAGCCATAGTGACAATAACTACTGTGGTCACTAGAGCTCGGTGGTCACGCTCGCACATGCATCGCGGCCGGGCGACAAATCGTGTGGTCGATCTGTTTCTGTGAAAGCCCCTCGCACCAGCAGAGGTCCAGTCCATCATATCCCAGCCACCACACGATCCACTGCCGGCAGATAAACATATAACCAAGCGGGACGGAACTAGCAACCCATAATCGGTGTGCCGTAGTACGCCGGTAGGTCCAAACGACCAAAACCCAAGATAATGGCACTAATAATTAACCTTTTTTACCACCACAAAACCTTGGGCACGGGGTGGTGGCTGAGGGTTTTGCTAGTTCGAACGCGCACGAGCTAGCTAGCTGCCGGAGCAGTCGCCCTGCGGCCCCTGCCTGCCTTTTGGTGCCATGATGCCGGCCGCGACCGGATGGAGGGAGTAGGAATCTCGGCAAGCCGTGCGTGCTGGCCGGGTCTCGTCAATCGTCATGGTCCGCTTCGGTGCGCGCGCGGCGGCCGATAAAGCGCCGCGAGGCAGTGCGGTGCCGCTGTTCGTGCTTTTCACTTTGTTATGTCCCTGCCCATACTGTTGCGCTCTGTGTTCTCGGCTCGCGCTTTGGTGTGGCAAGCAGCTTTTTTTTTTCTTGCTGCTGCCGGCCGCAGCAACAGGCATGTGGGTTTTGTTGGGCTGCTGCTCGAATGTGGGTGGGGCGCGAGCTGTCCCTACTCGTGGGTTTTATGTTTCTTTTTCTCGTGTGCCCTGCCGCCCGGCGCCCCTGCGTCTGCGTTTGCGGTCCTGGGCTCCTGGCCCTCCGGGAAATTAAGATCCGCCCTATGAAGTGCGCGAGGACCGTGCGCCATCGGTGGGGTACGGTGTTCCCATGCATTATCGAAAGAATCAATGTGCTAGCTTGAACGAGCCGGCTAATTAGCTCACGCGCCACCATGGATGAAGGAACGGTGCCATGGTTCGCCGCGCGCTAGCATGGGCAGCGAGAATCGTGCACAAAGCGTACAATGAGCAAGACACCATACGAGCGATGGCGACGGCCCGAGTACGAGCGTGCAGTCACGCAGGTGCTTCTTAGGGCATGTTAGGGCGCGTTTGGATGCCTGCATCCGGCCCAACCAGGCTCGCCGGATGCAGGGAGCCCGTGTTCGGTTGCCTGTACCAAGGGTTGGGCCAGGCCCACGCGGTGCAAAGAAGCCCCCCCGGCCAGGCTCGCCCCATGCGGCCATTTTCTTCGTTCCTCGCGAGCCTGGCTCACGCGGTGCGGGCGGGGAGGCGAAGCGAGGACCCCGAGAAATTCCGCGTGCGGCGCGCGCTCGCGCGGGAGAATCCTAGGGTTACCGCCCGATTCGCGCCATTCACCGCCCATATATCTGACCCCCGCCGCCTCTTTCTCCGCCTTTCACCATTCGCTCCTCCCTCTGCCGCTTCTTCGGCCGCCAGGTAACTCCGCCGCGCCGTCCCTCTCTCCACTTGCCTGTACTTGTGCGTGTCGTTGAAGATCCGACCTTAATCCTCTCCTTCTCCTCTGTGTTTTGATGTGTAGTAGTGATTCGTAAGCACCGCCGGTGAGAAGGCAAGTGATTTCTTCAATCCCCCTCCCCCCTCGATTCTGTGTAGTTCTTGTCGATTTCTTGCCGATTTCTTGCGGATCTCTCACCAAACCATGTTGTTTGTGCAGCCCACCGAGTGGATCTTGGAGTCTGAGTACTAAGAAGGTACGAAATCGAGTTCTTGTCAAGGATTAGAGTATGTGCTGCTTTGTCCATAGATCTCGGTTATGGATGTAGTAACATTTGTTTGATTTTGTGTGTAGGGGCCCTGATCTGCTCGTGCTCTGTCGGTGGGTGTTATTTCCTGCTGTGGTCGTTGCCTGCTTGGTGTTGTTGCGGTAAAAGAATGAAACTTCCTACTTCCTGACTCTTTGTTTGTGTTTACTCATTTCGGTTTATAAATCTTGCGGTTGTTACTTGCTGCATGTGATGTCGATTTGAGATATATGGCGATTCTTGAATGCTTGGCCAGATCTGTGATGGTAACCACTAGTTGTGGTTGTTGTAGTAAATCTGAGCATTAAGGTCCATGCCTGTGATGCTTTCCATTTAATCTGAGCACTTGTTCTTGCCTATGATGCCTTTCTTGGGAAATCTGAGCACTTGTCCATGTCAATGATTTTTCTTAGAAAAGCTGAGCACTTGTCCATGCCAATGATGTTTGTTTACTATTAATTTTGCACTTGTTCATGCCTGTGATGCTTGTTTATGTGCACTTTGTTTATGGCAATGATGTCTGGTGGTACTAGTCTGGTGTATGTGCATGTCAATAATGTTCTTTGTTATTTTCACTTGCATAGATGGCCTTGGAAGACACGAGACGTATGCTTATCATTCGAGCAGCTGCTATAGTTGCTTCCATGTATGCATTCATGTTGAGTAGGATTAGGCTGGGTCGTCCCTTGCGACCTCAAATAAGCTATGCTCCTTTGAGTGCTATGGATGAAGAAAGGCAGAACAACTTGAATCTAATTTACAATTGTAATGACACTGAGTGTGTAGACATGCTACGCATGAGGAGAGCCCCTTTCTTTCACCTATGCAATTTGCTTAAAGAAAGAAATTTGTTGAGAGATAGTGTGCAAGTTGTGTAGAAGAGCAAGTTGGCCATGTTTCTTCATATTGTTGGCCACAACCAACGCTATAGAGTTATACACCAAAACCTGGAGGAGGTCTAAAGAGACAGTTTATAGATATTTTCATGAAGTGTTGTATGCTATTGGGGAGCTTAGGCATGACATGATCAGACCTCCATCACATGAGACACCACCTAAGATTCAAAACAGCCCAAGATGGTACCCATATTTTAAGGTAAAGACTTGGTCATGGATTTAACATGGGTTGTTGCATATATGCATGTATGTCATGTAACTATAATTGTTGGGTTGCAATGTAGGATTGTATTGGGGCAATAGATGGAACTCATATCTATGCTAAAGTCCCCGTCAAGATTCAATCAGCATTTAGGGGCAGAAAGCACCACCCAACCTAGAATGTGCTAGCTGCAGTTGATTTTGACCTAAAATTCACATATGTATTGGCTGGTTGGGAGGGATCTGCACATGATGCAACAATCCTAGCTGATGCACTAGAGAGAGAGGATGGGCTAAGGGTTCCAGAAGGTAATTACCTTTATTGGGGCATAAATTAATTCACATAGTAACCAACAAAATGACTAATGTTTTTTACAAACTTGTTATAGGAAAATTCTATCTAGTAGATGCTGGATATGCATGTCGCCCTGGATTCCTTCCACCTTTTAGAGGGACTAGATACCATCTCAAAGAGTATGGTGGTAGAAACTACCCAACCAATGCAAGGGAGTTGTTCAATTTGAGGCACTCAAGTTTACTCGTAACTGTTGAGAGGGCTTTTGGGGCTTTGAAGAACCGCTTTCGTATCATTAACAACAAACCTTTTCATACTTTCAAGACACAAGTCAAACTTGTTCTTGCATGTTGTATCTTACATAATTGGATTCTGGGACATGGTATAGATGAGGTTGTTCCTCCAGAGGCTACATGAGAGCCAAACAGTAATGAGCCTATTGGCCATGGAGTTCCCATGGATGACAACTCAGCCTGGGCTTTAATTAGATGAGTGGGCTAATCAAATGTGGTCCAATAAGGGCCACTCTCACACTTAGACCTATGTAGTAGGTTGTCTGCTGTTCTGTGATGTACAATAATTGTGCTTGGCTGAGGCATTGAACAATGTTTGTTTCTGTTTGTTTCTGTTGTTGTAGACTGAGGCATTGGACAAGTTGCTATGATTTAAATTTACCTCATCCTGTTTGTTGTAGACTGAGGCATTTGGCAAGTTGCTATGATGATTATTTCTTCCTGTTTATTCTATGCTGAGGCATTTGGCAAGTTGCTATGATGATTAATTATTCTGTTATTTCATATACTAAGGCATTGGGCATTATGCTGTGATGATTAATTGTTCTATTTTTCATACACTGAGGCATTTGGGCACTATGTTGTGATGATTAATAGTTCTATTTTTCATACACTGAGGCATTTGGGCATTATGCTGTGATGATTAATTGTTCTATTTTTCATACACTGAGGCATTTGGGCATTATGCTGTGATGATTCATTGTTCTATTTTTCATACACTGAGGCATTTGGGCATTATGCTGTGATGATTGATTGTTCTATTTTTCATACACTGAGGCATTTGGGCATTATGCTGTGATGATTCCTTCCTATTCTTCCTTCCTATTCCTCTTCCTATTCTTCCTTCCTATTCTCTGAGTTGAAAAATGGAATTAGGAGATGGCCCGTTCTGAGTTTGATCTGATTGAGGAGCTTGAGGCCGCCGATGCCGCCGCCGCCGCTCTGCAGCCTGATGTTGGTGCCCAGGCAGGTGGTGCTGCTGCTGGTGCTGCCCAGGCAGGTGCTGCTGCTGCTGGCCAGGCTGGTGCTGCTGCTGGTGGTGGTGGCCAGGCAGCATGTGCTGCTGCTCCTGCTGGTGCTGGACAGGCTGGGCAGCAGGCTGCTGGTGGGGCTGGTAGGGCTATGAGGTGGACAAATGTGCTGTCCTCATTTGTGCTCCGGCGCATGTGCCAGCTCATCTCAACTGGAGTGAGGACTGACAAAGGTTTTAAGGAAGTGCACCTGAACCAAGTTGCCAAGGCTCTACAAGAGTTTTCTGGCATTGAAGCAACTGGCACCCAAGTTTACAACCACCTGCGCAAGTGGAGGCAGAGGTGGGTGAGGGTGGTCAAGCTTAAAGATCTTAGTGGTGCTTCCTTTGATGAGGACCTCTGCATGATCACTTTGGAGGATGAGCATTATAATGGTCATGTCATGGTATGTTATTACATCTTAATGTATTCTTGAATGCCACTTCTATCCTTTTGTTGGGTTATTTCCTGTTCACTAACATCTGAATGGTTTTATTTCAGGCACACCCCAAGGATGCTGAGTTGTTGAACAAGCCAATTGAGAACTACCAACAGATGGAGATCATATTTGGCAATGGGTTGGCAACAGGCAAGTTTGCCATGGGGTCTGGTGAACCATTGGGCTCCCCATCTGACTTTGCTGAGAGCACACTAAAGGTTGGCACAAATGGCACCAAGGTGGATGAAACCTCCAAGACATTTCTTGTGTCTGCCAAGACTCAAGATGCTGCATGTGCTGGTGGGTCTGATGTAGGCAACAAGAGGAAGAGGGCCATGCTGAGTGAGGGGGACATTGTTGTGATGAATGGGATGACAGAGGCTGTGAACAATGTTGCAGAAGCTATTCGGGACACCAAGGTAGAGGATGTCCATCCTGGCCTGTATGATGCTGTCATGTTCATGCCTAGGTTTGCTGATGGAAGCTTTGATGATGTTCTAACTCTATTTGCCAGCTATGTCTTGGTATGTGGTGAGTGTTGGTCGCCAAACTGGTGTCTTCCCTACTTAGGAGGCCTGCCATGAACAAGTTGATGGCGTCAGGGGAGCGCGCTTCAAAAAATACAAGACTAAAGAAGAGGCAATGGCAGCATTCTATGGTCATAAACATATGCAACCTAGAGTTGATCCTGTTGTAGCTGCTGCGGTGGTCAACAGGGATGGTGCTAACTGGAAAGATTTACTGATATTGGTTGAGGCATAGTTTCCTGCATATGGACGTTTGGTTGCATGGGTGAGAGCTGAGAGCATGTCGGCCGGCATACAAAAGCAGCCAACGAGCCTGAGAATGAGATCCGTGTATTAGTATATTTTATAAAATAGATCAAGGCTAATAATAATATAATAATATATAGTAATAAATACGTACTATATATACAGTTGATTCAAGCAAAATAAATATAATCTTAATACTTGGATAATTATTTCAATTCAAGTCTTTATGGTAGCAAAAGTACTATATACTTAATAGTTGTCTAATAAATATATATTTACTACTTGGCTTATTGTTTCAATTCAAATCTCACTATGTAAAATAAATATTAAACAGTCGAATCAAGAAAATTAAATATAAACTTTACTTGCCTTATTATTTCAAGTGAGGACAACATACCCCTCCATCCTAAACTACAAGGCATTTGAAGATTTATATAAATGGTATTCTAGGATTAATTTGGTTGATTGGCCAATTAGTTAAAGTGGATTTCTTATTATTCGCAACCATCATTAAAACAGTCAAACAACATAACTCTAGAGTTATAGCTTAAAGTATATGCGTCTTTTGCTAATACTTCTAATGTTTTATCAAATCTCTAGAATAGCTTATCTTTCAGGACAAAGAAGTGGCGAATCTAGGAATAAAATGGCTACAGTGGATGGTGGCCTATGGTAGAAGGGGAATACCGATTGGGCTTCAATGGATTGGGCCCTAACTAATGGGCTACTTCTATTATTTTCGCCCAAGCTGGCCCAACTGACGGGATGGAGTCTTCTTCTTCCCTGAGCTCCTCCCTTCCTTCATCCATGGTGTTTAATCAACCAAAACATTCGGGTAGAGATTAGTTCAATCAACCAAACATTCGGATTTCACCCTGTGTTTCATCCCAGCTTGGTGATCCCTCAATTACATCACAAAGAGATATTTACCCTTCTTTTCAGAGACAATCACGGTGATCCCTCAAGCTAACAGTACTACAGATCCTTCTTCCTCTATTAAGCCCACGCCGGCCCAATTACCTGTTGTCGATCACCTCATGGTCCATGGACTACTTCGTCCCTTGAGTACCGGTCCAATCCACCCACGACCCTTTAACAAATTTATTATAGACTGAATTCATTATTATATTCTTTAATAAATTTACAAAAATAAATTAATATTAGTAGGTCTCACTTATTTGATACCATTATAGGCTGAAATCTAGGTATTTTTTTCTCAACCATTAGATTTCTGGCGATAGATGGTTCTTATTTTTTTCCAACCAAAATAAAAAAACTCTATTGAACATTTCATTATGGCCCGATGTTCTTAGCAATTTTGTGACAATTCCAACCCTGTATTGTATTTTGGCTCCTTCAGTTCAGCAAGAAACTTCATAAAGTGATGCAGAAAATGGCCGGTAACCTGCTACGAGTAATTTCATTATTGCATATGAAGTGGGTGCACGGGTCGGGACCATGGAGGAAACAGGAAAAGGGAGAAAAGCAGAAGTTAAGTCATTAGTCAATCGATTGGCTGGCAAACGAAAGCAGTACTACAGCTGGTCGCTGATGCCTTTCTGGCTTTCTCCACTAGCATTGCCATCAGTCTGTCTCCGAATAATGTAGGGTCAAGGGACAAAGCATGAATGCACAGTAGATTCCGAATTCGCGCTGTAGTTTCATTTTTTCAGTTTAAAAAAGGAACCTTTGGCTGAAACTCGGGGATCAGATATGCACGCCAGGGACGACATTGAGCAAAGGAGGTATGCGCGAAGTTTGCTGCCGGCTATAAGCACTGGTTGCCGACGGTTCTGAATAAGTCAGAGCCCCTACCATTTTGTTTCAGTAAGAAACTCGATCAGGTACATTTTATTCAATTCGAACTCAAGAGTTGTTCTAACTCGATCCATAGCATCGTGGATCTGATAGCATGTGGAAGAGACGACCATTGCGACCATATTGATGTGAAAATGCACACCTGAATGTGTGTAGCTCATGCTTCTGCCGGCGTCACAACGGTTCCAATCACAACCCTGATGCAAAGGCCCGAATGTTCTTCTCCGACGTCCCGGTGCTAGCAACTGCCTCCCTCGCCCTCCGCATCCACTGCTCCACGCGTGCTCGGATCTCCACCGCGCGCTCACCGTCGCCCATGACCGCCTCCACGCACCGGCTGAGCTCGTCGCGTTCCACAACTCCCTCGCCGTCCGCCGCCACGCGCACACCCACACCTGCGCGCTCCTCCACCAGCCACGCCACCGTCGGCTGGTCGGTCCACTGCGGCACGGCAACAATAGGCACCCCATGGGCGATGCTCTCAAGCGCAGAGTTCCACCCGCAGTGTGTCACGAAGCACCCCACCGCCGGATGCGACAGCACGCACACCTGATCGCACCACTCCACCACCATCCCTTGGTGCTGCGTGCCGGTGCCTCCGCCGCCGTCGTCCTGCTTTGTACCCCCGCGCGCCCATAGGTACGGCCGGCTCGTGGCCTCCAGGCCGCGTATGAGCTCCAGCTCCTGATGCTTGCTCACTGGGGACAGGGTCCCGAACGACACGTACACCACGGAGCGCACGGCCATGGTGTCCAGCCACTCCATGTACTCCTCCGCGTTGCCGCCCTTGACCAGGTCGGTGCTCGACGACGACGACGGACCCGGCATAACCGGGCCGACAGCGAGGAGCTCGAGCTGCGGCACCGCGTGTAGCGCATGCAGCTCGAGTGCTTCGAACGTGTTGATCAGCACCTTGGGCCTGTGCTCGTCGAGCGCCGAGAAGAGATCGCTCAACGTGCTAAGCACTGTGTAGAGGCGTTCGCCCGGCGAGGTGGCCGACACGATGGACGGGAGAGCGTTGGAGCTCAGCGGCGGGAGCCCAGGCAGCTGGACGCTGTCGCCGCGGCTGGGGTCGTTGGCGCAGGAGGCCAGGGCCGCGCCGTGGCCGTGGAAGCAGTGGTAGTAAACGGCGAACACGGTGGCCGGCTGGATCCAGTAGTGCGCCGCGGGGATGCCGTGCGCGCGCGCGACGTCGAGGGCCCACCCGACGAAGAGGGACACTAGGCGCGTGACGGGGCGGCCGCCCGCCGCGAGGCGCTTGATGACGCCGGAGAGCGTCTCGCCGCCGGCGGCGCGGGCGCGGGCCTGGAACGAGCGCAGATCGTGCACCTTGGAGTCGAAGCCCTCGTCGTAGCCGTCGGAGTAGGGGGCGTGCAGCACGCCGCCCGCGACCTGCTCCGCGTCGGGGCACGCGAGGGATGGGAACATGCGCCGGTGCCCGGAGACGGCGTTGGAGAAGGTCACGCGCACGCTTGGGTTCGCCGCCATGACACGGGCCGCGAGGCGGAGCACCGGATTGACATGGCCCTGCAGAGGGCTGGTCACGAACAGGAAGTGCTGCAGCTCCACGTCGGGAGGCGTCTCCATTGATTTACCTTGATCTAGCTGCACAAAAGCACATGAACCAAGTGTGAGATTATAACGAGCAGCCGGGGTGCCGGATCTGGAGGTTGGGGAGTGGTCGGTGGCTGGTCGGCATCATATCAGAAGAAATTTGGAGCTTTGCTGCTGGAAGGTCGCTTTCTCTACCGCTAAAAAAACTGAAAGGGAGAACTTTTCGCGGTCCGTCAATGAGAACAGTAGCGATGGTAGTCCTTGCGATGGATTTGGACCGTCCGATTCACGGACAGACTCCGCCCGCGACTACAGGCCGTCCACCCCCACGCTGCACGCCTGCACCTCCCCGCCTCCTCCCGCAGTCCCGCACCCGCACGCCGCACCTCCCGCGGCCCTCCTCCCGCCCCCGCGGCCGGCGCCGTCCGCCGGAGCAGCC
>OAMR01000504.1:74079-99867 GCA_900205405.1 Echinochloa crus-galli
GGAGCAGCCGGCCGTCGCCCACACCCGCCACCGCCTCTCGGCACCCAATGCCTTCTCTCCCAAAGCACGTCGTCGTCGTCGTCGTCCCTCGCCCCTCCTGCTCCTGCCTGTGGCTGGAGCAGCCGGCCGTCGCCCACACCCGCCACCGCCTCTCGGCACCCAATGCCTTCTCTCCCAAAGCACGTCGTCGTCGTCGTCGTCCCTCGCCCCTCCTGCTCCTGCCTGTGGCTAATAAAATAGTTTTATTTTATTTTAAAATTGTGTGCCCGTAGCATCGCACGGGCCTTTACCTAGTATACACTTATAATTGAAGACGTGATGCTGCAAGCCTGCAACCGGAAATGATGCATAGATAAGTAAAACTTGGTCTAATTAAAGGGCCGCCCGTCGCGCGTTAGCGCGACCCCTCCCCCCTCGTCTTCCTCCGCCCGTCCTCGCCGCCTCCTCTTCCCCGACGTCGGCGGCTCCTGCCGTCTCCGCCGCCGCCCACCAACCACCGCCACGCTAACCTATTGGCCTCCTCCGCCCCCGCCGCCGTCGTAGATCGGACGAGTGCGACCCCTCGCGTCATAGACTTAGCGCTAAATAAAGCAGGGAAACGTGCATGTGAATTAACCAGCACGGCACACCCGCGTGATCTATGGGCCCGTTTGGATAAACCCATTTCCGCCGAATCCATACGGATTAGAATCGGGAATGAGCTAATTTACATTTCAATCCATTCTATTGTTCTATAAGTCGGACATGAGTTGCACAGGAAAAAGAAAGATGTCATTCTTAAACTAGACTTTGAAAAAGCCTATGATAAGGTGAAATGACCTTTTGTGCAACAGGTGTTGCGCATGAAAGATTTCTCACCTAAATGGGTGTCCTGGATCCAGCAGGTCATGTCGAAAGGATCCGTAGGAATTAAAGTCAATGATAGTGTAGGGCATAACTTTCAGACAAAGAAGGGTGTTAGGCAAGGAGATCCTTTATCACCTATTCTCTTTAATATTGTAGTTGATGTTCTTGCTATTCTGATAGCGCGAGGGAAGGAGTGTGGTTTGTTCAGAGGTTTGGTTCCGAACCTTGTGGACGATGGCCTGTCTATTTTGCAATATGCAGACGACACAATCCTTTTTATGGAAAATGATCTGGATGAGGCCGAGAATATGAAACTCTTGCTTTGCGCTTTTGAGCAGTTGTCGGGCCTTAAGATCAATTTCCATAAAAATGAAATGTTCTGCTATGGTAACGCAAGGGACCTTGGGAGAGAGTACTCTGAGATCTTTGGGTGTGATACGGGAACTCTCCCTTTTAGATACTTTACATACCGATGCATCATAGAAAACTCTTGAACTCTGAGTGGAAAGAAGTAGAGGACAGGTTTCAGAAAAGATTAAGTGGGTGGAAAGGGAAAATGCTTTCTGTTGGGAGTCGGCTGGCTCTTATTAACTCGGTTCTTTCCAATTTGTCAATGTTTATGCTATCCTTCTTTGAGATTCCTCGGGGTGTCTTAAAAAGATTAGACTAATACAGATCTAGATTCTTTTGGCAGAGCGATGAACACAAGAAGAAGTATAGACTGACAAAATGGGGAGTACTATGTACACAAAAGGACCAGGGTGGGTTAGGAATTTTAGACCTCAACATACAGAACAGGTGTCTACTTAGTAAATGGGTCTTTGGACTCATTAATGAGGATGGCATTTGGCAAAGACTCCTTAGAAATAAATATTTGAGACATAAAACCATCGCCCAAGTGGAATATATGCCAGGTGATTCTCATTTTTGGTCAGGTCTTATGAAGATCAAAGATGACCTATTGAGGATGGGCAAATTCAAAGTGGGTGATGGGTCACAAACTCGTTTTTGGGAGGATGCATGGCTAGATGACACCCCTTTCAAAGATCAGTACCCCACCTTGTATAATATAGTGCGTAAGAAGAGTGCGACTGTAGCAACGGTGCTTAGATCGAACCCATTGATTGTTGCCTTTCGGAGATCTCTAGTTGGTATTAATTTACAGGCTTGGCACCATTTGGTTAGTAAACTTATGAACGTACAGTTAACAGATCGGAGAGACAATTTTATTTGGTCTCCATCCCATAATGGTCAGTTCACAATTCGGTCTATGTATAAAAAGCTTGTTGCTCAATTGATCGCTCCAAGGAAAAAAGTGATATGGAAGTTAAAATTGCCCCTAAAAGTAAAGATTTTTATGTGGTATTTACATAAAGGAATAGTTGTAACCAAGGATAATTTAGCTCGTCGACACTGGAAAGGAAGTTTAAAATGTTGTTTTTTAATCTAGCGGAAACCATACGACATCTTTTTTTTTATTGTCAACTAGCTAGAATTATGTGGAGAACTGTACAGGTTTCTTTTAATCTGGAACCTCCCGTTAGCGTTGCACATATGTTTAATGCATGGCTAAATGGGTTCGATAAGAAACTTAAGTACAAAATATTGGTTGGAGTTTCTGCATTATGCTGGGCAATATGGTTAAGTAGAAATAATTTAGTTTTTAATACACCTCGAGCTGTTACTCCAATGCAGGTTGTTTTCCGCGGGACACACTGGATCCGTTTTTGGACGTTGCTGCAGAAGGAGGACGAGCGACCGCATATTATGCGCGGGTGTCGTGAAGCTTGAGACCACGGCGATGGAAATCTTTGCCCACAATGGCTGGCCGTTTAGCAATAGAATTACTTTTACTTAATCCGTGCTTTGTTCTGGAGACGTATCTTTTTTTCAACTACATTTTAGTTTCGTTTGTAATAAGAAACAGCTATATGCATAGTTTCATGCAGAGGCTGGAATATTGAAATATATTCCCTTTTCTAAAAAAAGAAGTAATTAATTTCCCCTTCTTGAGATTTGCAAAAACTTAAGCTACAAACGTCTTGTACGTTTTGCAGGAGTAAATGTTCCTGGGACATATTCCATTGGTATTTTAATACAAATGATGATGCCAAGAAACATCGTGTACTCATGTACCATTATTTGTATACCTTCAGTGTCCATGGTGCATTCCTAATAGTCTTTTCTGCTGTTGTAAATGTTGCCATGGTTTCTTGTTGCAGCTGGGGTATTTTGACCATACATAGGATCAACGAGCAACCACAACGAACTGACAATCACCAAAATTTTCCCCCTTTCCGCCAGCCTCTCAATCCATTCCACACATCAACCAGGGGCTTCCATCTGAGTTCCTCCCCTGCGCGTCGCCTCGCCTCGGCCTGCGCCTCCGTTTCAACTTGGCAGTCTGTATCCCCTGCAACATTATTCAAACAGACGTCATTTTTTACGTTTCTGAAGTTCATGCGAGAAAATTGAAGCAACCAACATTGATTCGTTTTACCACCGTGGCTTCTGGAGGATTGCTCCCGTTCCAGTTCCTGCTCCTCCCTTTCGAGTCTCCTGGCAAAATTCTTGGCTGCTGCGAACACGTTGCTGGGCCGTCCCCACCCACCACCGAAGATGCCATGGCCTTCCTTTGGCTGCGGACGGGACAGGAACTCCAGCACCGGCAGCTCCTGACTGTCAACCCAATGGATGCAGTTCACGGGGCAGGACTCCACAGACAGCTGCCCTTGCACAACAGAATTCAATCGATCATTTAATCCGCAAAAGCACTATGTGATGTCTTTGCTGCTGGATAAGAAAACAAACCAAACAACCTGAATCTGCTGCTCCAGGTCTCCAAACTGGATCTCCACATGTGCGCTGCCGAGAATGTCATCCATGGCAAATGTCCTGGCAGCATGATGCACGCACTCCCTACATCCTTTTGTGATGCACCTGAGTGAGTTGTAGTTTGTAACCATGTTCTACAAACAGACATGTTGATGCTAGTACATACCTATGCACTTGTTCTCATCTACAAAGAGAGCTTGACTTCTCACAGGCCCATTCCAGGAGCTATATCCATCCCCAGTGTAACCACTTCCAAAGCCGGTTCTACTCTTGCCATCACCATGCCTGGAAAGGTTCCTCATCAACACTTTATATGCCTCGTTCAGCAGCAGGGTGTAATCATGACCCTGAACACTCGGATACCAAATCGTCAAGGTTAGTTCTAAAAAACATGCTATAGAATAAAATTGATATTCCATGCTCACAGCATAACAACAGCATATATTATTTTCTTCTACATACCCCCTAATTATGAATAACAGAAAAGGTTGGACAGGAGAAAAAAGAATGACAGCAGAAGTTAAACTGAAGCAGAGGAAAACGGATGCACCTTGTAGCCAGCAATGTCTGGATGGTGTTGCTTCTGAAGTTTCCTGTAAGCCTCCTTGATCTCCTTAGGTGTGGAATGAACTGTGACCCCAAGCACCTGGTAGTAGTCCTTGTTCCTTCCCCTCGCTGTGCTGCAGCATCTGATCACATTTCTTGGTTTGTAATGGTTTGGTCTAATCAGTTCATGGTAAACTGATCCATTTCCAAGCTGCAAATCAGAAGCAGCAGAGGTGCCAAAGAACCCTAGCATTTCTGTATTGTGGTGATTCCTTCTGCCGTTCTGCGTCTTTGGTATTCCTGTCGACTGGATAGCTCGGTTAAGATATTTGCTGCAGATATCTCCAAATAGCTGTCCTTTTCATAGAGTAGATATTTGCAGGAACTTTCTCACTTTCAGCACTTTTCAACATCTTGTGCAGATACCTGCAGAAGTGTATATGTAAATTTATATTGCTTATTAATAAGTCAACACGTTCCTTTTTCCCAAGTCATATAACACGTAGAGCTCTTTTACTGGTGCTCAATAGTATACTACGATCTAACTGTCTATTTGAAAAAAGTTTAGATCACCCTCTCACCTAGGAGGATTGGACTACATAAACCCCCAACCTATAAAATGGTCTATATCACCCCTGAACTTTCTAAAACCAGTAAAATTACCCCCTAAAGCAATTTTAAAAAATCACAGTAAATAAAAAAATTATAAAATGAAAATTTCAATTGTGTTGGACTCCGAATGAGTATATGTGTACAGTGAACATATAATATAGTATGCTTCAATACAATTTTTTACAGCTATGAAGAAAAGCATAGATCTAAAGCTATATCAAAGAAAAATGTACTAAAGCATACCATATTATATGTTCACTCTATAAATATACTCATTTGAATTCCAACACAATTGAATTTCCATTTTATGATTTTTCTGTAATTTACTATGATTTTTCAAATTTTTTTAAGGGGTAATTTGACCGGTTTTAGAAAGTTCGGGGGTGATATATACCATTTCATAGATTGGGGGTTACGTAGGGAGTGATCTAGACTTTTTCTCGTTTATTTTAAGGATAACTTAGTAATTATGTCGATCTTTTTAGCCTTAATAAAATTATATCTTTGTACTGGTGTCAAAAGAAATATATAATAGTGATGTTATTTCTGTCTTTTATCAATAATATTCTTAGACTATTAATATTCATATATAGTACCTATACCACAAGTGAAGCCTTCAGTAGTATACAATTAATCTTAACCATCGGATATTTATATACTAGTTCTTTTATAGCATAGTATGGAGCACGGTAAAATACTTCAACACGTATTGGTCACAAAGAGATCTACAAACTATACAGTACACGATAAATGCTTATTTCAGCATATATATGCATATATAAGAGTGTCCATGTGTTGTCGATGTAGACATACAACTATACATGCCATAAAAGCCATATATCCCACCCTACAAGGGTACAACGGTGGCTATTCGAGCTGGCCATACATACTACATCTGTGGTCTTGTTTGGACTACATAGATTTTTCCATCCTTCACTACTCCCTCAACATCCTGAGGAGACCCATAGAGCTCCTCAATGGCATGGCCAGCTCGTGCAATACTTGAGAGGATCGAATTTCGGAATCCATGGTCTATTATAAGAGGGTCAGTTGTGTAGTCAAGTACAACTTCATCCTCCTCATCCATAGGTACACTGAAGAAACAAAAAAATTATCTGTTATTTCAAACCAATCCATAAGCACATCAAAATATGTTCAAGAAAGGGTATTCCTTACCTATCATATAATCCTGCTCCAGCATAACCTTCCAGATCCTCGCCGTTGGAGTCAGAACGGAAGATGATTGATCTCCTTATGAAGAGACCAATTGGCTTGCTTGGGTAACCAAGTAACTACAAATGGATACATATTAGATCTAGCAGACTAGGAAAACTAAACTTAAATAGCAATTGTGCAATCTGACCTGGTTGGGATGCCTACTGAACATGAAAAAACCCACCAAAAGATTCTACACCTATTATTTAATTTACTCCACCTATGCATTAAATATATTTAAATCCAGTCTATTTTATGATTAAAAAAGAGGAAGGGAACTTTTGTTTCTTATAACACACTTTGAGTTGCAGTTAAAATTTTAAAGCGTGATACAGAACCAATATATTAAATTCATCAACTTTTATACAGAATCATTCATGTTCTTTCAAATCCCAACTGAAGCCAGATTGCAAGAAATTTGCCTAGCATAAGACAATATACTAAGAACTAGGTAGAGATGCTTTCACCTTGGGGGAGTCAAGGTCATCTTTTTTGCAAACAAAGCTCATAGCACGACCAGGATATGCTCCCACAAGGGTCTCTCCAAGCCCTTTCACCACTTCAGCATATATCTCAGAAGAATCTCCAGATGATGGGTTTGTCGTATGAATGACAAAGGCATAATCTGCATTCACAATTTCTTGCACAAGAACAGCCATCGAAAGGTAGTCATGATCAAGCTTCACCTTGCGTGTGCTAAAATATGCTCTTTCGTTCCATTTTGAAGCCCAGACCTAAAAAGGAAATTGAGATATCCAATGACCATACATGAAAAAGGATTTTCTGACATTACTTTTTACCAATCACGTCGGAACTATCTGTAACGGATCTATCTATGATTTGTGGGATAAAATTGACCCCAAATAAAGAAAGGCAAAAGAGGTCCAACTTAAAAGGTAACTTCAAAGTTAATAACCTACAAGGATATGAAGTATGGATCACTTATTAGTATTAACTGTAGATCAGGATACCTTTTTAATAGCCATCCATGCTTGTTCCCAACGTTGATCGCCTTCATCACCAGGCCAGGGCATTCCAGAGCCTAGCATCTTCTCCTTCAGCTCCTTAACCTGAGACACAGACGAAATAAGATATACATGAAATATAAAAAGTTTGACGTCATACCAAAGGCTTAATTGGAACGAATATAAGCATATAGAGATGTCGTACCAATTGTGTAGGAGCAGCAAGGTTAAGAACAGCTTTTCTTATTTCACCTAGAGCACTAAAATCTTCTTGAGCAAGTCTGCTCTTAAGCTTCTCTATGTTTTGTGCTACTTCCTGTCATAAAAGAAAGAACAAACAAATATTAGGCAGATCATTTTTTACGAAACAGGAGGGGAGGATCCCCTGCTGATCTTTTTCATTTATACGGAAACTGTACAAAAGGGTGTATACAGGGATTATATAAAGAGGGAAAAAGAAGAACAGTACAAGGATCACAGATCCAAAAAGAAAAGAAAGGACTAGTTGAAATGGCTGAACCAAACGATAAGAGGATTCTTGTTATCATTTGCTGTGATAATAGTCAAGTCCATCTCCTTACAATCAAAGATAATATTAGGAAGATCATTACTTATTTCAAGAGTAAATGTAATTTAGCAAAATTAGTTATGGTAGGATGAGACTATGAAGCTATGAAAAGGCAAATGCAAATTTATACAGAAGGCTCGTGAAAAAAAATAAAATATGGTGATCTGAATTCCAAAATGGCCCTTTGGATATTTGTGGACATTAATTAAAGTGCACATTGCTATCTTCCAAATAGTGTATTTCAAACATGTAGAAGAAACCGGACTTCTCCAACAACCATGTAGTGCCATTATTCAAGTATATAACATAAGAAAAAAACATCAGCCAACCTTATTAAGCCCATCTGACGAAACCTTCTCAAAAGTGCCAAATGGTATCGCAACTGACGTTGGGACACCAACCCATGAAGGTACTTTTCCTTTGAGGTATGCTATATTCCGGGACTTAGCCCCGACCTGAAAACAGAAATATGAGTGTCTGTACAAGGCCAAAAGAAAAGGAAACCAAAATAACAACAATTGGTTCCATCAAGTCTTCCTTAGAATGGAAAGTTTCCTAATGCAAATTTTATAACTAACCATTTCCTCAGAGAATTCTTCAGCCGATATGGCAAACTTTCCAAGAAACTTCTTCTTGACCAATGAAACAGATGGTACTGCATGTCCATCTTCTGCTTCTGGAGAACTTGATTGCTGAAGTTCACTCTCAGTGATCTCCCTATAGGAATGGAAGATATCAGTTGTGAGCATCTGACAGATTATTCTAGGTTAGCTGTGAAATATTGGCGAGTTGACATGTAGGACCAGTGGACCACTCAGATGACGGCGATGACAGTGTGCCAAAATTGTAGTTCAATGATAAATTGTGTAAAGTATAAAGTATGACCACATGGTGATAGTTAGGCTGGTACTTAGACACTTGTCGTCTACACAGCATAAGTTTATATAACCTTGTAATCAAATCTTCTTTGTCATTGCTAACAATACCAAAATTGTGCTTTGGTTGTCATCTTTCCTTTTATTCAGTGGCGTGGCTTGTAATCCCTGAACCTGGTTAGTGAAGGTGTTGTGTGTGCGCGTGCGCAACCGTGTTTGGGTACTGTTTCTCTGAACCTGGTTAGCACAGGCGTTGTCAGTGTGTGCACAGAATGGTTGAGTACAGTTTTCTGTGGGAGTGTGTCCTACATATTGGTGGCGGTGGTGGGGTGGGGTGGGCTTCCTTGCTCGGACTGACACATGGGACAGAACATCAGGCATATCAGGTGTAATCACACCAACGACTCCATCCGGTATTTCTTCCTCTCCTTTGACACTCTTTGCCACAAGGATGGTTGGTTTATCATAAGATTTGTTCTGGACAGCAAGTAACTTATCAACCACAACTACATAACCTGATACTTCAACTGGGCTTATAACCTGCCAACTGTTAGCAGGACACAGATGTCAGGTGCAGAGTAATAGAATATATTATCAAATTTAATTTCTGCAGTTCACATAAATTGTGGAGAGAATAACTAGTCCCATAGAATGATGTGCACATGTACAAGGGGATGTAGTGCAAAAGCAATTGAACAGCAGTGATATATTTTACATTTTACCTTCCAAGTTGGGCAACATTCCTTAGAACAGGATCAAATCGGTTCAGAAGAGCAGAGAGAGTAGCAGCTGATCCACCACGAATAATTTCTTCTGTGAAGATATCGACCTGCCAAAATGATGTTTAATAATAACATTTTTGATAAATTGTATTTGAATTCTATAAATTACTTACTGCCCATTGGTCTATGCTAAGTAATGAGCCAAGATATTCAGCTGATGGCTGCATCATATTATGGTATTGTTCTCCCTTGCTCGCAAGGGCAAGTCTTATTCTGTCGAGAAATGCTTTAGCATAGAGAGCCCAATGGTCGTCTTTTTTCTTAGCCATTTCGATGGCTTGGTTCCATCCCTTCCGAAAAAAAAATTTAGATAGCATCGTTGTTAAGCGTCATAAAAGATAAATCATAAATAAGTTCAAACAAATAATTGTTTCAGATAGCACAATCATTCTATAAAGAATGTCATTTCTGTATCCATGTCATTCAAACAGTTAAAGTGTACCTTTAAGCAATACAGGATGTCTTCATTGTCGTCAATTGACAAGGCAAGATTTTCAAGGACAAGACTGATGAAGTACATGATTTTCTGGATTATGAAAAGGGCAACATGAGGTAACACATTTGGATAAGCTAAAAGGCAAGACGCAATACAGGAAAATGCACATCATTGAGGCAATATTTTTGTGACCAACCTCAGGGGCTGCATTGTTGAGCTCCTCATATGACCTTTCAATTGCTGTCCTGAAGGTAGAATCAAGAGCAATGTCCAAAAATATAAGATCTTTCATGCGTTCAGGCGAATCAAGAAGCAAAGGCTGGAGTTCAACTCGAGCTTCCAACAGCCCCTACAAGGTAGCAATTTGTTAGGAACAGGTGATTCACATAGCAACCACAAAATTGGTGGATTAAAGAATTCAATCAGTTATGGGAGATCTAATTATTTGAACTGAGAGAACAAATCCTAGCATCTGCTCTTTGTTTTATTATAAATAGGAACTTGGATTCAATGTCACTGACCTCGAGAAGTGGTTCTGCTGATTTATCCTCAACATGGTCAAGCACAAATTCAAGCAATTCCTACACAAGAAGTAAATGTCACAAATGTAACAAACTATGAAAGTACATGTGTTGAGAAAAGCAGGTGAGGGATTTTTACAGGAAATCCAGATGGCAAACCCTTCACTGGATTAATCTGAACACCAACCATGAAACCTTCGCCCTGTACCCAAAATGTAAATTCATAAGATACAAGCACAGGTATCTAAAGCATTGTATTCCAATTCGAATAATAGTTGAGAAAGAATCGCAATAAATGCAAAGATGGAACATCTTGAATCCAGTATTCAAGGGTACCAGAATGAACAGGAATGAGAATGATACCTCCGACTTGTATCCCATACAAGTTGCTATAGCAGACTCAAGATCAGCACCAGAATGCACAGCCTAACAGAATTAGCAAATCAGAGTAGCATTCAATTAAAGATTACATCAGGGAAATAATATTCCATCGCATAAAAGATGAGAAAATGTCCGTTAAAAAAAAGAAATGGATATCTTCTTTTTGGCACAAAACAAAGGTACAATGTGTTCTTATCCATTAGGGCAATTTCATGATTACTGGGAAGACATAAATCCCACGAGCTTGGGTGTCTTGGGGTGAATTAGAACTTAGGCCATAGATGTGGTTGATGGGAGCACATGGTCCTGGACCTCATCAGTGTGGCCACACCAGCAAAGGAACAGAAGAGGGAGAAGGATTTGGTTCATACAGTGACAGGTTCATACCATAACAGGGGTACTAGGATTTCTGCATATTGTGAGCAATGATGTGGTCAACACTACAATATTACTACTGAAAGCATATATTGAATAGAAAACGGCATACCATATGTAGAGAAGGCCACCACTAATATATGATTTCATTGTATGCTGTTTATGTTTTTTTTTGGAATTGATAGAGCAACATGTGTTTTTTACTTTTTCTATGTTTTCTTTGGGGAAAAGCATATTCCATCTTAAACATAATGCACAGAATATTTTCCGCTACCCCTTTTTTATCCATATTAGCTGTTTTACATACCTTCAGGCTTCTCATGTAATTACCCAGGTCACGGAGTAAACCCTCCTTCTGTTCACTTCTGAAATTTGGTTCTGAATGAATCGCACGATCATAGCTCAAGAGGCGCTCTTTGGTTATGCCATTTTTGTTCAAGGTGTCCCAGTAAACACTTATATCAAAATCACTCTTGATATAATCAATTAATGCCTGCCCAAGGAGAGACATGACCATCAAAACCTCGAAGCTTAAATATTTACAGTATTAAGAATCCAAATTATCCAGTACCTGGCATATCACTACATCATCTGGGCTTGTATTGTTGTGCAATTTCTGGTGCCATTCCTCCATCATTCCACCTTTACAGTCATTATTTCTCTATAGAAGCAGCAAGCATTTTACTGTCCTTTGTCTGTCTGTATGATTATTATTTCGGTTCATGTAGTAAGTCTGAATTTGATAGCCTCATTTGAGTCATGTGCTATGCCTGGTTCACTTGTTCAAAGACCTACGGCAAATCATGCTCAGCCTATCCAGATTCTGGAATATTAAACTATATGCATACCTGTCCAGAACTCCAGATCCTGGAGATGCTGTTGCTGGTGCTGTTCAGTCTAAATTTACCTGTATTACGAATATCTCATTGTATTTTTTCAGGGTATGCACATCAAACGTTGGGTTGCTGCTTTGGCCGATTAAAGGTATGTGAAGCATTGACGTTTCTCCCATTGTATGCCATGATGTTTCTGAAGGGTGTGTGTGCATTGTAGCTATAGTATGGCAGACCTCAAATTAGTTCTCAAAGTATTCTTTTTCCATACATACTGTACAATTAAGTGAGCTGCTTGCATTTTGTGTACTATGTAGGCTAACAGAGCAGCAGCTTGCTACAAGACCAAAGTAGTCAAGAATTGGGATGCAATAAGTACTATTTACTCAAAAGATCATGCCAATGGTGAAGGTGCTTGTACGGGTGCTGAAAGTGTTCAAGTTACAACTGAAGAATGTGAAGAAGCATCACCAGATGTACCCCAAAAGAGGCAGCGAACTGGGGAGGCCATACTCTCCATGCTTGGAGATATGAGGACCTCATTCAATGATGCTTTGAAGTCCACTCAACCACTACCGTTGCCACATGTTACTCCACCTGCTCAAATCCTTGCAGCACTTCAAATGATACCAGAGTTGAGTACGCGTGACATGCTGAAATCTTACAACAAGTTGGTCCTTAATGAACGTTTGTATCAAGCGCTTATGGAACTCCCTATGGCCATGAGGAAGGAATGGCTCTTGATATTGAACGCGAACAATGGCATGTGAGAGATGTTCTGTAGGCTAGAGGCATGTATGCTTGTTATGTCCATTAATTTACCTTTATTACTAATATGTTATTGTATTTTTCAGGGTACGCACACCAAACGTTGGGTTGCTGCTTTGGCCGATTGAAGGTATGTGAAGCATTGACGTCTCTCCCATTGTATGCCATGATGTTTATGAATGGTGTGTGTGCATTGTAGCTATAGTATGGCAGACCTTGAATTGGTTTCTTATATAACTGAAGAAAATAAAAGAACAATGAGGAAGGAATGGCTCTCGATATTGAACACGAACAATGGCATGTGAGAGATGTTCTGTAGGCTAGAGGCATGTATGCTTGTTATGTCCATTAATTTACCTTTATTACTAATATGTTATTGTATTTTTCAGGGTACGCACACCAAACGTTGGGTTGCTGCTTTGGCCGATTGAAGGTATGTGAAGCATTGACGTCTCTCCCATTGTATGCCATGATGTTTATGAATGGTGTGTGTGCATTGTAGCTATAGTATGGCAGACCTCGAATTGGTTTCTTATATAACTGAAGAAAATAAAAGAACAATGAGGAAGGAATGGCTCTCGATATTGAACACGAACAATGGCATGTGAGAGATGTTCTGTAGGCTAGAGGCATGTATGCTTGTTATGTCCATTAATTTACCTTTATTACTAATATGTTATTGTATTTTTCAGGGTACGCACACCAAACGTTGGGTTGCTGCTTTGGCCGATTGAAGGTATGTGAAGCATTGACGTCTCTCCCATTGTATGCCATGATGTTTATGAATGGTGTGTGTGCATTGTAGCTATAGTATGGCAGACCTCGAATTGGTTTCTTATATAACTGAAGAAAATAAAAGAACAATGAGGAAGGAATGGCTCTCGATATTGAACACGAACAATGGCATGTGAGAGATGTTCTGTAGGCTAGAGGCATGTATGCTTGTTATGTCCATTAATTTACCTTTATTACTAATATGTTATTGTATTTTTCAGGGTACGCACACCAAACGTTGGGTTGCTGCTTTGGCCGATTGAAGGTATGTGAAGCATTGACGTCTCTCCCATTGTATGCCATGATGTTTATGAATGGTGTGTGTGCATTGTAGCTATAGTATGGCAGACCTCGAATTGGTTTCTTATATAACTGAAGAAAATAAAAGAACAATGAGGAAGGAATGGCTCTCGATATTGAACACGAACAATGGCATGTGAGAGATGTTCTGTAGGCTAGAGGCATGTATGCTTGTTATGTCCATTAATTTACCTTTATTACTAATATGTTATTGTATTTTTCAGGGTACGCACACCAAACGTTGGGTTGCTGCTTTGGCCGATTGAAGGTATGTGAAGCATTGACGTCTCTCCCATTGTATGCCATGATGTTTATGAATGGTGTGTGTGCATTGTAGCTATAGTATGGCAGACCTCGAATTGGTTTCTTATATAACTGAAGAAAATAAAAGAACAATGAGGAAGGAATGGCTCTCGATATTGAACACGAACAATGGCATGTGAGAGATGTTCTGTAGGCTAGAGGCATGTATGCTTGTTATGTCCATTAATTTACCTTTATTACTAATATGTTATTGTATTTTTCAGGGTACGCACACCAAACGTTGGGTTGCTGCTTTGGCCGATTGAAGGTATGTGAAGCATTGACGTCTCTCCCATTGTATGCCATGATGTTTATGAATGGTGTGTGTGCATTGTAGCTATAGTATGGCAGACCTCGAATTGGTTTCTTATATAACTGAAGAAAATAAAAGAACAATGAGGAAGGAATGGCTCTCGATATTGAACACGAACAATGGCATGTGAGAGATGTTCTGTAGGCTAGAGGCATGTATGCTTGTTATGTCCATTAATTTACCTTTATTACTAATATGTTATTGTATTTTTCAGGGTACGCACACCAAACGTTGGGTTGCTGCTTTGGCCGATTGAAGGTATGTGAAGCATTGACGTCTCTCCCATTGTATGCCATGATGTTTATGAATGGTGTGTGTGCATTGTAGCTATAGTATGGCAGACCTCGAATTGGTTTCTTATATAACTGAAGAAAATAAAAGAACAATGAGGAAGGAATGGCTCTCGATATTGAACACGAACAATGGCATGTGAGAGATGTTCTGTAGGCTAGAGGCATGTATGCTTGTTATGTCCATTAATTTACCTTTATTACTAATATGTTATTGTATTTTTCAGGGTACGCACACCAAACGTTGGGTTGCTGCTTTGGCCGATTGAAGGTATGTGAAGCATTGACGTCTCTCCCATTGTATGCCATGATGTTTATGAATGGTGTGTGTGCATTGTAGCTATAGTATGGCAGACCTCGAATTGGTTTCTTATATAACTGAAGAAAATAAAAGAACAATGAGGAAGGAATGGCTCTCGATATTGAACACGAACAATGGCATGTGAGAGATGTTCTGTAGGCTAGAGGCATGTATGCTTGTTATGTCCATTAATTTACCTTTATTACTAATATGTTATTGTATTTTTCAGGGTACGCACACCAAACGTTGGGTTGCTGCTTTGGCCGATTGAAGGTATGTGAAGCATTGACGTCTCTCCCATTGTATGCCATGATGTTTATGAATGGTGTGTGTGCATTGTAGCTATAGTATGGCAGACCTCGAATTGGTTTCTTATATAACTGAAGAAAATAAAAGAACAATGAGGAAGGAATGGCTCTCGATATTGAACACGAACAATGGCATGTGAGAGATGTTCTGTAGGCTAGAGGCATGTATGCTTGTTATGTCCATTAATTTACCTTTATTACTAATATGTTATTGTATTTTTCAGGGTACGCACACCAAACGTTGGGTTGCTGCTTTGGCCGATTGAAGGTATGTGAAGCATTGACGTCTCTCCCATTGTATGCCATGATGTTTATGAATGGTGTGTGTGCATTGTAGCTATAGTATGGCAGACCTCGAATTGGTTTCTTATATAACTGAAGAAAATAAAAGAACAATGAGGAAGGAATGGCTCTCGATATTGAACACGAACAATGGCATGTGAGAGATGTTCTGTAGGCTAGAGGCATGTATGCTTGTTATGTCCATTAATTTACCTTTATTACTAATATGTTATTGTATTTTTCAGGGTACGCACACCAAACGTTGGGTTGCTGCTTTGGCCGATTGAAGGTATGTGAAGCATTGACGTCTCTCCCATTGTATGCCATGATGTTTATGAATGGTGTGTGTGCATTGTAGCTATAGTATGGCAGACCTCGAATTGGTTTCTTATATAACTGAAGAAAATAAAAGAACAATGAGGAAGGAATGGCTCTCGATATTGAACACGAACAATGGCATGTGAGAGATGTTCTGTAGGCTAGAGGCATGTATGCTTGTTATGTCCATTAATTTACCTTTATTACTAATATGTTATTGTATTTTTCAGGGTACGCACACCAAACGTTGGGTTGCTGCTTTGGCCGATTGAAGGTATGTGAAGCATTGACGTCTCTCCCATTGTATGCCATGATGTTTATGAATGGTGTGTGTGCATTTCTTGATATAATCAATTAATGCCTGCCCAAGGAGAGACATGACCATCAAAACCTCGAAGCTTAAATATTTACAGTATTAAGAATCCAAATTATCCAGTACCTGGCATATCACTACATCATCTGGGCTTGTATTGTTGTGCAACTTCTGGTGCCATTCCTCCATCATTCCACCTTTGCAGTCATTATTTCTCTATAAAAGCAGAAAGCATTTTAATATTATTGACGATATCTATTTTTTGGATGAGAACTACCAACAGTATAATTCAGTGAAACAATGAATAAAAGTAATTGTATACCCATACCCAACTAGGACCATTAATTTACCTGTATTACTAATATCTCATCACGAATACGTTGCCCAACATCACCTTCACCTCCGCGACCAACAGCAGCCATTATCATTCTTAATATTTCTCTGTACTGTGGATAAGTTTTGTACATATTCTCAAGATCATCTGTAAACCTATCTTGCGCTTTGCTTATCTCACTGCATGGTTATTGATCATCATGAGATGCCAAAGAATATGCACATGAGTTTTTTATTTCCATTCGTATATATATAATACTCTCTGACTACTTAATTGTATTATTTTTTATCACGACGAACAGTCAAATTATGTATCAACATCAAAAGAAAAGGACAACTTCTGATTCTTTAACTTTTTAAGCAGAGAGTAAAACATTACTGAAGTAAATAATAAAAAATAGGTATATACCGTGGCTTCACATTATAGTTCTTATTCCATGTTAGTTGCCTTGTAGCCATGAATCGAATCCAAACAAAAAGTCCAACAATACCCAGCAATCCAGCATCTCTGGCTTGGTCAACTAGATCTGCTGCGATGTTAAATCTGTCAAGGAACAGAAGTAGTCAGGAGAATTTTCCATAGAAAATTCATATTTTATATTTTAGTTCCTTACCTGTGCATAAGAGATCGCTGGGCATCTTCCTCCAGATCTGCTATTCTTGCCAGCAATGCCTTAGCAGTGCCTTTACCAGCATCACCAGTGTCCTTTAATTAAGAACAGATAGGAGACTTTACAAGTAAGAGACTTGCACCACAGTCAAAACAAGAGAAATAGTTCAATATCTGAAACGTAAAGTGCATAGAAACAATTGCCTTAATATTTTTGGTATCACGGGTGCTGAAATCAAGGTAAAAATCAGAGCCATTATTTTTTATCCATGTTTCACCGGACCGAAGAACAAATGGCATCCCTTTGTATCCTCCATCATCAAGCTCTATCTCAACAACCTGGATATTAAGGCCCTTGAGATGGAAGGAAGGCTAATATTAAAGAAGATAACAGGTTGACTATGTTATTTTCACCTGGTAACGCAAACCATCCAATTCAGACTTAGTAAATTCAGTTTCACATGCCAAGTCTAGCAATTTTGAACCAGATGGCAATATGTTTGAAGGAGGTGCCTGCACAGTTAAATAACACCACATTGGCACTGATACCAGTGTTGAGTACAGTTGCTGAGTTTGTGGATTTAATGAATGGAAACAATTTTGAAATTTTACCTTCCACTCTCCGCCCTTTTTGGCCAGTGACCAATGAAGAATAAGTGGCTCCGTATAGTTTGTTGCCAAGTGAACTTTTGTTATGTTTAGAACCTTGGTAGAAATTGCCTTAAGAAGAGATACGCTTAATTAGCCAGAGGTGGAAGCAAGGTCTGGATATATAAAGAATATCTGTCAAGAATCCTAACCAATATCTCTTTCCCACCAAACTTGAAAAGTTTTCTGCTTAGAACTTCATGGCCATCCTTCTCCTGCAATGACTTGGTGAAGAGATCAAGAACAGTTGGTTGTTTTGGTGCAACCTCCACTTGCTCTTCTATAACAGTATGCTTATGTTTACTAAGAAGTTGCGTGATATCTCTCTTTTTACGCTGGATCCTTTCTACAGAGAAGTACTTTTTGTGCTTCAGCTGCTTGGAAACTTTACTCTCGATATTTCCTTTCAAAATTTTCTTCTTCAACTGATCAATCGAGATTCCCTTGTCCACCTCAGCCTGCAGTTCCTTCCTTGCTTCCTCAAACTCAACCTGGCAAATTGTTAAATAAGAACCTCCATGAAGTGTTAAGCCAACAAGCTATCTGATATTGTTGAGTCAATGTGTTACCTGTTGCTTCTCAGGAGGATAATTTGGCTTGCCCGCTTTCTCCCACCTTATATAAGCCTGGACTTGGACAAGGTCTTCTGGAATTTTATCAACGGTAATTTGTGATACAGGAGAATCACTTTCAACTGACTCAGGCGCTTCAGGTGCTTTTGTCAATTTAGCTCGAAGCTTCTCTAAAGAAACACCTCTATTTAATTCTTCTATTAACTCAGCTCGTGCAGCTTCATACTCCTCCTAGAGGAAAAATGCAAAACCTCATATTTTTAATCATAACTTACTACATTGAGTTCCTTCCAGATGGAAGACGGATAAAAAAAGTAGTATTAAAAGCTCACCTTTTCTTGCTCTGGTGTGTATGACTGCTTTCCCTTTCTTTCCCACCGAAGATAAGCTTGGATCTGCACAAGATCCTCTGGCACCAAGGTAGATGTAGAAGTAGCAGAAGAGGAGGCACCAGATGCACTGTTACCTTGATGGCGGCCCGACTGGAGCTGAATTTGAAAATTCTGGCCATTGTTTTTAAACCTGTCCAATTTTGAGTTTTGCTAGTTGATACCTTTTGCATTCAAATAAACAATAGTGCTACATGGTAATCAAAACAGCAGCATTACCATTTGTTCTGTGTCTCATCAAAAATGAGAAACTCAATAGCTTGCACTGCAGGATCATCTATCTCAATTCTCAGGGTGGAGTTATCACCTGACTGCAGAGTTACGGACATTAGTAGCTAGGCATACTGTTCCATGTTAACACAAAGATCCTTAATGCAAGACTGACCTTTACAAAAGGCGTCCTAAGGGCCCTGTTCTTGTACACTGCCGTTCCATCAGGTTGTCTGGATGGGAGAAGCCAATCTCTGCAACCAAATAATTCAATTATATCAATCCCAATCTAAAAACACGCATGGCAAGTGACATAAGAGCATAAATGCCAAGTATTGTCTCATCTGAAGTGGCAAGAGAAGCAGGCCTATCTCACCTCCTGTCCGGGCAAAGGGCACCCCAATGCAGAATAAGGGAGCCACTGGTGTTGGTCACTTCCAGGTCGATCTCCGCCACTGAGCCCTGTGATGCCTTCACTGCAACCTGTTCCCACGCAAAGTACCAATTGTGTCATACAAAGGACAAATTCTAGCAAATGATGAATGGACTTGAGTCCTGCGGTCGCACCTGGAGCTCGGAGTTGGAATCCAGCGTGAACTTTCCGACAAGCTGCAAGAAGAGCAGCGGAGGGTGAGGCAAGCGAACCGTGAAACAGGTGGGGGCGCATTAGCTGATGGACCAACAGCGAAAGACAGAGGTCCTCACGTCAGGGGATGCGCGGTCGGCCGGCGTGGCGACGGCGCGGGGCACGACGACGCCGCGGCGGGATGCGGCGAGCGTGGCGGGGAGGCGCGGGCCCGCGCCGCGGCGGAGGGACGCCTGGTGCCGCGTCGCCGGCGAGGAGGCCGCGGGCCGCGCGCGGATCGCGAGTGCGCACCGCTCCGCGGCCGCTGCGGAGGCCGCGGCAGAGAATCCGCTCATCGCACGAATCTCAACGTGCCGCTTACCGTGCTCGTGCACACTCCGACGAATCTCAACCGCTGCTGCTCGGCTTCCTCACTCGCTTCCTCCAGAAATTTATTAGAAAGAAACCAAAGAGAAGAAAAAATTAAGCAGATATTATCACGACGAGGAGGCGGGTGAGTGGAATGCAGTGCACGAAGCCTCGGACAAGAATCAAGATCATCCCGATTAAATAATATACCAATCAAATTCATTCATCCAGTCAACACTCACCGATGCTAGCAGGATTGAGGCTCCGAGAGCGAGAGAGGGAGAGAGAGAGGGGAAGAGAACGAGCGAGCCTGCTGGTGGTTATGGGAGGAGGATGGGGAGAGGAGGTGGGAGGCGAAGCGGGGGCTACGGAGGAGGGGAAGTGGGAGAAGCAATGGGCGCGGGTGTCAGCTCCGCGTCTCGTTGTGTTCGCTTCTCTCCCCTCTGTCCGTTCCCCGAGGAGTGTGCTGAGGCTGGTGGGAGTGTGGGACGGGACGCAATTATCTTCTCACGGAGAGGAAGGAGAAGACAGCAACAGCACCGCACTAAGAATACCCAATTTTGCGTCCCTCTCGCCTCTGCCTCCCTATTTCCATCATTTTCAAGTAGTGCATGCCAAATATCAACCGTGAAAAAAGGTGTCAATATCAATCTGGACAAAAGTTAACATCACATATGATCTTTTAAAACGAGAACTAAAAACGCAACACATTCTTTTTGGCCCAATGTGGTTCAATGAATGTCACTTGTAGAACCCCTAGTCTCATTGACTTATCTTGAACTGGCATAAGAATTTGGATCTTAGCTACTCGGACAGACGACCTAGATTTGAACAAAACGCTTTGCGACAAACTTAAACATATTGCGATAAAATTAAAAAAACAGTTTAACTCGATACATATTATTAAAAATTCTTGTGGGTCAGAAGCGAACCTTTATTAGTGGCGGAGCTCGAAGAGATATCCCTAAATTGAAAACTAAAAACGTAACACATTCTTTTTGCCCCAATGTGGTTCAATGAATGTCGCTGGTAGACCCGCTAGTCTCATTGACTTATCTTGAATTGGTATAAGAATTTGGATCTTAGTTACTTGGACCGACGACCTAGATTTGAACAAAGCGCTTTGCGACAAACTTAAGCGTACTGTGACAAAATTAAAGAAATAGTTTAACTCGATATATATTAATTAAAAATTCTTGTGGGCCAGAAGAGAACCTTTATTAGCGACGGTGCTCGAAGAGATATCCTATCCAGAGGGAGTTGAGCTAAGCCAAACCTTATAGTAAATTCACCATCCTCTAATGGAAATATCTAGGAGAGGGGCCGTTACCACCTTTAGCCACCTCTATCTAATAATAAATAATAAATGACCATATTTTCCTTTTATATAGTAAAACTGAAGAGAACGTATATATACACATAGAGGATTTCAAGGAAGAAAGCCTGGTGTGTCACCGGCGAGATTGATGAGTACAATTTGTGTGTGCTATTATAATAAAAAAGAGAAAAAGGCGTGCTCATGGTCCACGAGACATTTTGATGGCTAGCTTATCTTTAGCGGAAACGCATCCATTTGTGTGAGGGTTATGTGTGGAGTTAACGTGGCACGGTACGTGATTAATCTACGGATCTGCTGCGTCCTACCCCAATTAGCGTCGCGACAGACCCGAGAAGGCGGAAAAGAAAAAATCTACGTACTGTACGTAACGTACGCTAGCTCGCTCTAGGGAAAGGAAAAGCGTCACGAGATCCAACCGCAGGCAGCGCCGGGCCCGGCCGGCATCCCGCGGACGAACGGGGTGCCTCCACGTCTACCCTGCCGCCACCCACGTGCCTGACAGCTGGGTCAGCCACCGAGCGAGCGCGATGACTCCCTCGCGTGGCGCGCATGGAAGCACACGTGCCGCGAAGGGGGCGCGGCGGATAGCTGGTGTGGTGGCGTTGGCGTGGACGTGTACGGTGGGATGGCGGAGCTGCTCGGCGCGGGCGGGAAATTAAGCCGTGTTTAGATATTGGTTTTGGGTGGGTGAATTTGAGAGTATGATGTTATATCGTAATCATTGCGACACTGTAGCATTTCGTTTGATTGTGCGAAAAATTATCCAAAAATTTATTAATTAGGCTTAAAATGTTCGTCTCGTAGATTACAACAAAACTGTGTAATTGGTTTTTGATTTTATCTACATTTAGTACTCCATGTATGTTATGACATTTTGATGTGATGGGAATCTTCTTTTTACATAGTAAATTTAGGAGTAGAAATTCTGGATCTGGACTAAAGCCGCAGACCGTCAAAAGGCAATACTGTACTACCATAGGGTTTAGGCTGCGACCTTAAAAAGAAGTCTGAAATGGGTGATTAGTATGGTATAAAGCCCACAAAATCTTATGTGTATAATGATGGAGTATAAAAGAGTAAAGGCCGCAAAACAGAGAAATAAAAAACGAAGGAATTGGATGGAGCTAGAAAATTGTAGGAAAATTTGGGTTGTTTGGATCATAGGAAAAAAATTTGAATCCTCTTATGTCCCTTTAACAAAATAACCGTAATGTCCACTCTACTGAGTTGCTTTTGTAATTAACTGTTTTGTCAGTATCAGTATATAAAAAAATATTGACCTCTACTGTCATGCGCACTAACAATTTGAAAAAAAAATAATCCTGAGAAACAAGAAAAACCAACCACCAAAGAACATGTATGAATAAGTACGGAAGTACCAAATCAGAGTTAGTGGAGGAAATGAGCTATGAGAGAGCATTAGGTCAGTCTCAGTGCACAGTTTCATGGCACAAGTACCTAGACCAGAAACTAGGTAACCGAGCCAGATGAGTTTCATGATGATGATTGATGAAACTCCTCTCACATAGGCCATGTTTGAATCAAGTGTTAGTTTTAGTTTGAAGCAAAATAATATTAAATTAACATTTTTAATCCAAACATATATGTTATTTTGGTATTAGTTGGGACTAACATCCTCTAAAAACTAACACGAGTAAGAGGTGGTAATTGGTGTTAGTCTTGATGGGTCCCACATGCATCACTCCACTTTTCCCCCCCTCTCTCTCCTCAAGGATAAAAAAAAGTGTAAACTAACACAAACTAACATATGGATCCAAACATATATGATGTTAGTTTGTTACGTGTTAGTTGGAGGTGTTAAAGTACTACCACTGACACTGGGAATCCAAACATGGCCATAGTCACATCCCATGAAACTCTCCATTCTCTCCTCATAAAAGCATGTCAAATCAGCAGATTTAATACCATAAAACTTCTTATGAAACTCCTAGTGAGACTGGCCTTAAAATCAACAGAGAGGAAGAGACCGAGAAAGAAGTTTTCGCTTGGCTTTTGGTGGATGCCTTTTTTTTTCTATGAATGGTTTTCTTTTCTCTGGAATGGAAAACTGCAATATTTTGTTCCAAACACAGTCACATAATTCCCTTCCAAAGGAATAAAAAAACTCCAAAATTCTTTTGAAAGACCTTTGATCCAAATAAGCCCTAAACGTGGATAAACTGTAGTTTGTTATGGAAATCCAGTAATATTACTTATTAACAAATCAGTGAATGGTCATTTCTATTCTACTCCTCTAAAAGAAAAAGGATAAGAGGACAATAAACTGAGCGGGCGAATACGATTTAGGGCAAGTACAACGGTGTAGACAGCTGCTGTCTTTTTGGCACAAATAGACAGATGAATAGACAGCTTGTACAATGAGCTGTCTATTTAGTTGTCTGCAGGATAATTAATTTTCTAATGTTAAACAACTTCTCCACCAATCGTTTCCCGCATCATCTGGTACAGCGTCCGGATTCCCGTCGTGTGCGCCTGGGAGCACGAGCCGCACCCGTCGACCAACCAGACGACGGCTCACCAGGTCGCGAGGGGGTCTCTACAAAAATTATCTGCATGTCTACGGTAGAAGCCAGCCGTTGTACGTGCCCTTACAGATTGGCAAAAGTGAGACAAGCCAGAATGAAATATATTTGATAAGAGTAAATACAAGTAGCTACAGATGTACGTACTACTTTGTCTATCCTGTACTCGTAGACTCTGAAAAGGCCAGCAATGCACTTGAACTGTCTAGACTCCAGAGAGCACTAAGCAAAATACACAACACCACCGATCACCACAAATGCTAAATATATATACATACAGATAGAATGATTATGACGACCCCCCTACGTGTTAAACTTGTATCAAGGTATCTCTCGCACTTGAATCGATATCCTCCTATTACAATTTGGATTCCTGTGTCATCAGCAAGTGTTATTTTTTCAGATACACGTACTCAAAACTCGACTCTTGGACAGGAAAGACACTTTAGGATTAAGATTGACATGGTCCGCGAAACGAGAGGACCTGATATGTAAACCGATCGATGCCGCTGACTCAAGAAGGTTAGCACGGCAGAGCGTGCCTATCCCTTCCGTTGTACTTCTTGTACAAAATAAAGAAAGGCAACAAAAGGCAAAAGCAATGCACATATAAACCGTGCATGACACGGGCAGCGTTGAACTATAAATTAAAACAGTCTGTAGCCATGGCAAAGATGGTTTGACGTGTGAGCTGACGTGGAGTTGCACCGCTTTATCAGCATCACACTTTTATGTTGATGTTGACTTAGCTTCCTGGGAGCTGCGTGCTCTCAGTTTCAGTGGCATCTCTTCATCGTCCTTTTTTTTTCCTTTTAGGTTCGTTTACGGTGTATGTAATATGTAATAATAATGGACGGCTGAGGTTTTTTTATACGAGAAAGTAAAGACCAAAGCCGAAAAGAAGACACGGATTACGGGACAAGACTACGGAACAGTGCTACACACTACACAGGCCGCGTGGGGCCCTTTTCCTGCACAAGACGACAGAGATGGCAGATATCTTTTACACCCCGTGGCCAATCACGCCAAGCTAGGTTTGGGAGGCCGTAGAAATTAGAATGCAACCACCACCGCATAAATAAAATTTGCGATTTGCGAATATCTGAATGTAAACATCCGCCGCATCTCTACGGGCGATAACTAAATATCTTCAGTCCAATTTGTGGTCTTAGAGCAACTCCAACAGCTCTTTTAAATCGTTTTCCATCGCTAAAAAATAAAAAAGATCGCAAAAACATCGTTCCAACAGTCGCGCTAAACTCCATCCTCGCTAAACTCCTAGCCATCTTCCCCCGACGGCTCGCGACCTTTGGCGAGGCCATCCGCCTCGCAAAAACTCCGATTCTCGCGGCCTCGATCTCTCCCGCCCTCCTCGCGCCAATTTTACTCCCCGCCCTCCTGCCTCTCTCAGCCTGGGCCATGTCCCGGCCATCTCCGACGAGTGTCGTGGCGGCGGCCAACCTACCACGACAACCACCGGCCACGGGAGGGGGCGCGGTGGTCCGCCCACGGCGAGCGGCGGCCACGGCGAGCCGCGCCAAACGTCCCGCGAGGGCCTGCACGGGCGGCGGTGGACCTCCCATGAGGGCCGGCCGAGGGAGGCGGAGGACCTCCCGCGAGGTGCGAGAGCCGGCCGAGGAGGGCGGCGGCCTGGGCCTCGGCAAGCGCCGGCCACGCGGAGCCGCGGCGGCCCTCCCCCGAGCGCCATGGGCGGCGACGGAGCTACCGCGAGAGCCGGCCACGGGGGCGGCGGCTCGAGCCTCGGCGAGCGCCGGCCGCTGGGAGCCGCGGTGTGGCGAGGGGAAGGACGCAGACGGCGGCGGGGTCGGGGCCGTGGAGGTGCGCCCGCACGGTGGAGGAGGCGGCGGCGAGCCGCAGCACCTCGGCGGAGGGGATGCATGAGGATAAGGTTGGGGGTGGGTTGGGGGCAAGTGGATGACACGTGGGGTTTAGAGTAGAAAAAGAATGACAGGTAGGACCCACTTATTATGAAGAGTCCAAAATAAAGAGTCTGTTGGTTTACATATTAGTTTTATCAGTTTTCTATTTTTTACGAGGAGCTATAATCTTCAAATTTGGCTAACAAAATACAGAGACTGTTGGAGTTGCTCTTACAATACCATAATTTAAAAAAAAAGCATTACCATGCC
>OAMR01000504.1:99892-110483 GCA_900205405.1 Echinochloa crus-galli
GCGAACCTCCCGCGAGGGCCGGCCGAGGGGGGCCGCGGACCTCCGCGAGGCGCGAGAGCCAGCCGAAGGGGGCGGCGGCCTGGGCCTCGGCAAGCGCCGGCCACGCGGAGCCGCGGCGGCCCTCCCCCGAGCGCCATGGGCGGCGACGGAGCTACCGCGAGAGCCGGCCACGGGGGCGGCGGCTCGAGCCTCGGCGAGCGCCGGCCGCTGGGAGCCGCGGTGTGGCGAGGGGAAGGACGCAGACGGCGGCGGGGTCGGGGCCGTGGAGGTGCGCCCGCACGGTGGAGGAGGCGGCGGCGAGCCGCAGCACCTCGGCGGAGGGGATGCATGAGGATAAGGTTGGGGGTGGGTGGGGGGCAAGTGGATGACACGTGGGGTTTAGAGTAGAAAAAGAATGACAGGTAGGACCCACTTATTATGAAGAGTCCAAAATAAAGAGTCTGTTGGTTTACCTATTAGTTTTATCAGTTTTCTATTTTTTACAAGGAGCTATAATCTTCAAATTTGGCTAACAAAATACAGAGACTGTTGGAGTTGCTCTTACAACTGATTTGTCTAAAGAGTTCTTAGAGCTATTCTGCTACGCCTGCACTGCAGACGGTTGAGATCACATATATACCAGATCTACAGCAGCCACCAAAACACTTTGAGGGCCTTCTGCCATTTTTTTTTCTTATATGAATCCAATGCCAGGGTTGCTATGATACTGACCACGACGCAAAATTTCGAGACCATCGTAGAATTGCAGTTCCTCGGTTAGATCCTTGTACATCCGTCGCCACACACCAAGTTCCTTTCTAAATTCCTCTGCCTATTAAAGTGATAAGCGAGTGCAACAGCTGTCAGGAAACAAAGCTTTTTGTTGATACAAAGAAGTATTTGCGAGTGTGAACAGTTCCTGGAGGAACAAAAGCCATTTGGCAGAGAATCGCAGCATAAGTTTCTTTCTTCAATAAACCATGTGTTACATTTCATTTTCCCTTTGACGGGGAACAATCACTTTGCATTCATAAGAACTGAACTGAACTAATATTTTTATAAACTTGTGCATGATGCTATTTAGTGCTAGTTAATGAGCACATTACCTTAGTTGTCAGAAGCTTTCCTGCTGCCTCTAGTTCAGAGCACCTTCACAAGTAAGCAAAGTGGTTATTTTGGCAACATGACTATCGAAGATCCTTTTGAGAAAGCAGTCCAGAACAAATTATTCTATTTTCTGAATCACAAATGCAGGGATAGTAAGATATACCTCTTAATTTGCTAATTTTATAACTCTACAAAGAAGTGCATCTATGTCCCTCCCCATAGGGTCCCAACCAAACGAAACAAACAGAGAGCCCCTGATATTCTTATTTTCTATGTTACACTTGATTTGAGCGCAGTAAGATTATCGCTGAAACAAGACGTAGTGCCGAGTCCTGTGTATCCTGACCATGCTAGGTTAAATACTGTGCAAGGAGCGAAGCTACATGGTAGAAATCATAGGCCGTAAACAAGGTTGGCAAGCATTTATGGGTATAAGCTTATAGGTGACTGCCAGACAAGTGATGATCAAAAGAAAACTGCTAGGAATTTATTCATTTTTGCAATAAAACTGTCATGATCTAAATTCATCTTGCTCATTTAGTCTATTCTCCCATCCCAGGCAGCTGACTCCACCCGAACATCCTCCTGGTGGTGTTTAATCAGTGATGATCTAAATGGTCAATACAAAAGCCCCCTCCTAAGGTAGGAAGCCGTTTGGTTAAATACTTTGCCAATCTTTACAACTTTTTTACACAATGAATTCACGGAATTAAATTAGTAATTAAAGTGGCTGTCAAGTAAAGAAAAAAGATTGCTTTACTCACTCATTTTTTAGAATGGTGTTCTGATCAAATAGAACTCTGAACATTTCCTCAGCCTCCTAGAAGTATTCGAATGATGGTTAGAAAAAGGAAATTGATTACTTAAAAAACAGCTCAATTAATCAACACATTTCCAACCTCAATGTCATTGTCACTTCCAGGTTGGTCAGAATAAACATTGGTGTTCCGCCTTCTTTGAGCTCTCCAGAAAATCTCAGAGCAAGATTTTCTCCGCTTGCGTAATTCTGCTTCCAGAACTTTAATGAGAAAATATGAAGGGCAATCAGAGGAGATGAACTATAAGTGAAACCAACCAGTTTGAGATTGTTTAGGTGCATTTCGTTGTATATATGATGTAGTCCCCACATTTATGCTTGTATAAGGGCACACATCAATGTCCATTTGATCCGTCAAGGCATCAAGATCAACATGCATGTTATATCCATTGGAACATGGATGCAATGGTACAGATGTCCTGGCTCTTGAATTGTAATCACAAGTATTTCTGGTAGCTTGAGCTACTACATTGTGATCATCATTGTCAGCAGCAGTCGATACATAATGTGCTGGAGGAGGCCTTTTTGCGATCTGAGTGTAACCAATCAGATGACAATGGAAAGTCCTGCCATACATGCATGGTGAAATTTGTCAACTCCTTATCTGCCCCTCAAAGAAGTGCATATCCAAATAGAAACACACAATTATGTGTACAATAACTGATAACATGATTAGATAACCTCAAAAATATAAAAAAGAAGATAGAGCTGAAGAGCAGACCACTATGTTTTGCAGTGAAGAGTTTTTTTTTCTTTTGGGGTGAGGGAAGCTAAAATTGAACTAACCAATACTCCATTGCCATGTCTTTTAATCGTGTCTCAAGTCTCTGGAAAAGTCCTGTCCTCTCAAAATCTTGCTTATCATGAGTAGGTCTTATGAAGTTTGCCTCCAAAACCCCTACAAATGGCAAAATTAACATAAGTATCTTCTCAGTTTCAATAAGCATATAACCATTTTAGTCAACAATAAATGCTAAAAACTACCAGGAGCAAGGCAAAATTGTAGCAGGAATTCTTACCAGAAATGCCTCTTCTTTGTCTATTACATGAGCCTGCACGCCAATAAGGCTGAGGAACAAAAGATGTAGAATGAGGAATGAATGAAACATGACCCATCAGCATTAAATGTGAAGTATAAAGGGAAGTGGATAGGAAAGGTTGCTTGTTATGATCATGCTGATAACAGCAACTAAAACACATGAGTGGGTCGAGAGATAGTCTGAGGAACGTCTAAATATTCATTGTTTGGTTAATAATGATAAGATCCCATCCTTACATAGTAACTAAAGGATATAGACTACATGAAATGAAACCCAGATACACAGCTCTCCTGTGTATTCAAGAGAAAAAAAAAAGAAAAGAAATGTAACCCAGAAGATTACAGAACTCAAAATAACTAGGGTTAATCACTCCTTTTTTTTAAAAAAAATACCAGTACAGACGACTAGGGCTAATCACTCTAATTTCTAGTTTTTGCAGGTACTTGTCAATGTCATGATAAGGTGAACTGTGACCTTAGTAGTATCCCAAGTTGTCGTACAGGACATGTATAAAAATTAAATCTAACAAAAGAGGAGGAATCTAAGCCCCAAATGTGTTTTACCCCATATACACAGTTCCCACTTGGAAGGACAAATTTGTAGCAGCGGCCCTTATTTTATCCTGATTGTAATCTGGCATTCTGATAGCTCTCTATAAATTCATTACGGCGAAATTTATCATGGTTTCAAAGGTGCCAAGGCGACCCTTGCAATCTGTGAACGCCTTATTGCCTAGGTGACAAAGCCTAACTGTTCCCCAAGGCGAGCTGGGTCCAGGCGATGCCTAGGCAACGCCTTTGAAACTATGAAATTTATACAACACCACTCCAAAAATGATATTCAAAATATACCACTCCAGAGGTGAGTTTCGAGTCTTGAAATACCATTCAGGATCCAGACCTGATCCTAGCGTGGTCAGGGATAAGGGTCATTTCCCCTGGATTTTTATATGAACCATTGGTGTGTCATCTCAAGAGTCTGAATTCTTATATGAAAATTTTCCAATTCGTGACAGATCCATACACTCATTAATCTCAAAACTTTATATATTGACCGAATCTCTGATAAATCATTGCGTTATCTTGAAACCTTGGTTTGTATACTGACTAATATAAGTGTATGGAAATTTCACAACAGAGCAACAGGACAAATTTAAAGAAGTAGGCCGTGTGGTAAAATTAAAAATTTACCAGTATCAGACGGTTCTTATGGTAGACATTAAATCCATAGATATCAAGTCGTGGAGCACCTCTTAGGTAGCCAATTGTAGTAATGACATCAACCTGGATAAGAATGAGCACACACGTAGCTGTTAGTGCACTTGAATACTTTCCAGTATCTAAAGGATCTTCATAATTAGACAGGTGGAAACATGGTTCCAGCACAATTTCAACACTAATGTTCCAGCACAATTTCAACACTAAAAGATATAGCTCAAAGCAACAAAAGCAGTACTTTCTTTGCCAAAAAAGCGATACTCCACCACTGCACAATCATTTTAGGTCAGAAAGTGTATAGGTCCACATGCCTGTAGCACTAAATTAAGTTTGCTAGAACAAACCTCTGTGGCTACTTCAACTTGTGGTCGATATTTGATACATTCCGGGTATATGAGATCATTGACAGCAGAATGGGGTTCAACAGGTCGTCCACACAGGATGATTTGAAAGTTTTCAGGTACATGTAGGTATAGTATAGATGCATAAACCTGCCAATGCAATAGTTTGTAAGACATTCAAAACAAGGCTGCAAAACCATACTTAGTTATTTACTACATGAAACTTACCCGGAGTGAATATCGAAAACGGTTTGCTACATGCATCTGTGTCAACCTTTCTACCGTATTACGCCCTGCTCGTATCTCAGGTGCTCCTGAGATCAAAATATCCTACAACACCACGTGACAAAAATTTACTGATGCCAAATTCTGTGCACAACTGCATATACCTAGGGGTGGTAACGGATCATGGCCCGTTTGTTCCTTCACAATCTAACTTGGCCCTAACAAAATTTAGCTCAAAAACTAGTATTATTTTGGCCCGGCCCTAATCCGGCTCGATCCTTAAAATTTCTAGTACAAAATTGAGGGCCCTTTACCACCCCTACATATACCATGAAAAGTGCAAAACTGAGAGAAACGGAAATGCATTAGAACTATGGCCCATCTTCATCATGTATGAGAACATGGTATAGGATCCGGTGCACAAACATATACAACACCGTAAAATGAACTAATTAACTTCAAAAACCTTGACAACTAAGTGAGTAAGAACAATAAAGAATAAAGAAAGCATACTTTATAGTGAATTTACAGAGTACAAGATCAACACAAGCATGGAACTGAGAACTATTAAAAAGAGAGAATTAAATATGGACCTGTTCATCAGTTTTAAAGTCAAGCTCCATTTCCAATGCATCATTCAACCACAAGTTGAATACAATAATTTTTGTGCCATGGCACTCCATATCGTTGAACTGTCAGGATATGCATTGGAGTAAGTAGTAGTCCAAGTTAAACGACAGAGCAGCTTGGTAGCTAAGCAGCATAAATGTTTAAGGACATTCCTCAAGAAGCTAGGAATTTATCTGAGTTTAGGTTAAGCAAAATTAGTAGCAGAGATGAAGTTGGATATTCAAAGAATCAATTCTCACCTTAATTTTTGCTAATATCTGAATCCTCTTGTTCAATACAACTGCTCAGGCAATTACCATGTGTGCAAAAATCAGGAATATATCTAATTACCTTTTCCAACCTTTTGGATAAAGATAGCAGTACAGTTTGTAAACCACATACCTATACATGCTGCAAATGCACAATACCTGGGTCCTGGAACTACTCCAACCAACAGCTAACATTTGATACTCTAAGAAACGGGACCAGCTCTTGTCCCTAAATGCTAATATGACAATACGAAATAAGGAAAGGATAACAATGCATTTGAGAATGAGAAGCAACTACTATATCCATATAATTGGTTTTTAATATACTACTTAGCAATTGATTTACTTTAAACATTCAACGGATACTTAGAAGTGCAGGTCATGGAAGAGATAGTAAAATGGTTATGCTGATAAACAGAGGTTAGGAAACTTACTTGATTCAACAATTCACCTTCTGTACAAAATGGAGACCACCTCAAAAGAGTGGACAGATTAGATGAAAAATGTTTTTCACCGCAGTTCATTATCTGCTTGAAAGTTGAAGACGAGGCATCAAGTTCATAGTCAACCTATGAAGGGGGGAAAACAATAATGACACTTTGTTGGGATAGGAAATAGTGATGTACCATGCGGTTGGCACAGTTAAAATTTAAAACATTGATTGCATTGGCGAAGAATGAAGACTAATCCAAATGGAAAAGCTATAACATTGAAATGAAGCAAAAACTAGTTAGTGGCCAAGCTTGCACATGGAGAAAATAGAATTACATATTAATAGATTACCAATTATATACATAGACAAGTTTTAGTGACAATAATAATATATATGCCATCCCTCAACAGTAATGATATAACATACAACTAACCGCTGGTACAAATATGTCATTGCACTTGGTGCTCATAAGGAATGTGTAAGACAGCAATCCAACACTTCGTGTCAATCTCCTATCAAGTGAAAACATTACAAATAGCTTTGTCACTGAATCGAAAATAACTGAGCAATACAGTGAATATAGTTTGGGATAAAAGCTGGCAGCAGAATAAAATTCGACTGAAGAGGACAGCTTATGTTATCTGTCGAAGGTGAATGTTGGACGATAGAAAGTTCCTACCACCCTGCCTTTTCTATTGAGGTATGTTTCGGTGATATTAATTTGCTATCTTGGGCTCGTTAATCAAGAACCTCAATTGAGATGTAAAAACTGAAAATTGCTGGAGACTATAGTTGTTAGAAATTCCCTAACTAGATTATATTTCACAGGTTAGAAACATCAGCCTAGACCCTAATCACACAAGTAACCAGTTGGGGTATTTTTCTACAGGATCTACAGCAGCGCTAGAAGGGTGGAGGCATAAACAAGAAGAAATTAATTAGTCCAAGCAATCTTATATTTTTTATCTACTCTGACCTTGCTTTGGGGGTTTTCTATAATCAGCCTATAAGTGTATTTTATGTTGAGAAAATATCAAAACACACACTTCTTTATGGTAAACTATACTATTTGCAACAAATTTCACAGAACTGCACTTCCATTGGATCTAGGAGCCTAGGCTCACACAGCATACCCATGGAAAGTTTTAGTATGCCATGTGCGCATGGGATGTTTTGAAATATGATTTTGCAAAAAAAAAATATTGCAAAGAAAAAGAAGTGTGTTTTTTTGTGAAATGGAAACAATGAAGTGTAGTTCATTTTATATAGTTTGCCCAAACACATAAGCTTTTATGAAATTTACTCCTTTTAGCCTTCTTTGGTAATTTAAAGGTGGGTTATTCTGGAGTATCCTAATCCTGTTTCTATCAAGTCAAATGTGTTTGCTGATGCCACAATTTGAATATACAAATGAGGAAATACCTATTATCTTTAGTACATGTGAATACAATAACATCTGCCCCAAGCCTCATCGTGCTAGTTTTAAAGCCATTTCCATCTGTATATGTAACTATGCAAGTCAGTGAATGTAATATATAGTAATGGAACAAGCAGGACAAAGCATTTTTAAGGATAAGTACATCTCCCAATGGACGCAGTCGTGCATTTCTGAGAGAATCCAAAGCTCATACAATGTCGAAGAGACTCCGGGCTCATGCCGCCTCCATTGTCTTGAACAGAAAACAATAAGAGCATCAACAATAAAGAAACAATATGAACAGGGTAGATGGTACATAGTTGCCAGTTGCCACGAGCCAATGCACAAGTAACTAGTTTCTCAGGAAAAAAAAATGCACAACAAGGCAAATCCTATTTAAGTAGAAGTTCCCAAATCATCCTCCGATAATATATCATGAAGAATGAGGTGACAAAAGATGTGTGTGCAAGTTTAACAGCGTAAGTTAGAAAAACACAGATTAGTGGAAGTGTCAAGTATTTAGAAACAAAATCTTTGGTTAAAGTACCAAGTACATGAGAAAGAAAGAGACTAGGGGAGTATCACCTTCTATCACCAATGAATAATCCCCATCAGGAGAATGTTTCATCTTATCTATTTTCACAAAGGTTGCCCCATTGTTCACCTACTCCATTTGCCCGTGTAATATAGAAGGATAATATATGCAAGAAGGAAAATGAGAATGAAATTAGTTAAAACTGTAATCTGATACACCCTCCGTTTGAACAAATCATTGGCCAACGATTACTCCATTAATATGCTATTTATGTGATGCAAAATCATAACCATAAGTATTTATAATATGAATCTAATAGCATCAAGTTTGTGTCATAAAAATGATGTATTAATGGAGTAATCATTGGTCAAAACCCTGTCCTACCAAGATGAAATATGCCTTGTAATTTCAAATGGAGGGAGTGCCATTTTAATGCTGATAATTTGGATCGATACCTCATCAATAGCGTTGTCGACCAGCTCTGCAATAGCTGTATAACAGATGTTAATCAGTACCATCACTAGCTTGTCTAGATTTCCACAATTACAAGCACATATGTGCTCATGCGAAAGCAGAAGAGGGCCATCTTTCAGTGCAGTATGACTTACCACCAAATGCCCACTTATGCGAAGTAGCATTAGAATGAAGAAACTTGGGATGAATCCGTAAGCGGTTTTGACCATCTAAAAAATGTTAACCTCATGCATAAGAAAAAGAAGGTGAAGGAAATAAGAGAGGGTGCAAATGGTAACAGGGTTGTCAAAACAGATCCCAACTGCTAGGAAAACTATCATCTGGTATAACCAGTTGAGGTTTCCTCCCTTTATATTTGTGCTGCAGCCTGCAGGATGGCTGCAGCTCTGTCATTTATATATATAACTCCCAATGTATAGTGGGCACTGTATAAACATTCATATTTTACTTCTATGGAATAGTGGGCTTCGTGTAAGGAGGTTCCCACACAAGTGATGAGAGTCGGCGATGATTCTAAGGACAAATCCACCTGGCTGCTGGGACAATGTGGACTCTAAATAGGACAGATAGGGAAGTGGCCTCTAGTGCAACTGGCAAGTCTCTTGGGGAGGGGCTTGCCACCCAGGGGTCGAACCCTGGGTTCCCACCTTGTTCAGGTGGAGTTTAAAAACTCCCCCGTTGCCCACCCTCATTTAAATAGGACAGATATGTTTGCTTGATTTTTATTGGTTATGGACCAATGGACTTCAAAAGGAAGGTTAAGAACATACTGTTGATAGCAGCTTGAGCAGCTTGGGTAGCTAATCTATACTCTCCAGCTTTCCAAAATTGTTTGGAAAATGGTTCTGCAGTCTGCGCATGAGAGGTATTCAGAAATCCAGTTACCATGTGAGTCCCTTCTTGTGTCCTCAACAAGGATGTGGTAGCTTCAGGTGAGTTTCTGAGCTGCAATGTCTCTTGCATGCTATCGCCTTCTGCTACAAACTCCTGCCTATGTAATGTTGTGCCTAGAGCTGCATTGCCTTTTCCATGAGCTGTATCAGATTCTTGCCTCTGTAATTCTGTTCTGCAGTGAGCCAAATCACCTTGTGTGCCATCTGAAATAGAGTTCTGTCTTGGTAATGTTGTTGTACAAAGGGCAACAGCATCTTGCCCATCATCTGCATTAAGCTGTTGCCTTTGTAGTGTTGTTGTGCATGGGACAGCTTCACCTTGTTCACCATCTGCAGTAAGTTCTTGAATCTGTAATATTGTTGCGCACTGGGCAGCATGACCTTGTCCATCATCTGCTCCAAGTTCTTGCATCAGTAGTGTTGCTGTGCGTTGGGCAGCATCACCTTGTCCAACATCTGCAGTAAGTTCTTGCCTCTGTAATGTTGTTGCACACTGGGCATCATCGCCTTGTCCATGATCCGCTCTAAGTTCTTCCATTTGTAAACTGGGTGTGCTCTGGGCAGCATCACCTTGTCCATCATCTTCTTTATGTTCTTGCATCTGTAATGTTGCTGTGCACTGGGCAGCATCAGCTTGCCCATCATCTGATCTAAGTTCCTGCATCTGTGATGTTACTGTGCACTGGGCGGCTTCCGCTTGTCCATCATCTGCAAAGAACTCATGTTTAAGGGATGTTGTGCCCTGAGCAGCATTGCCTTGTCCATGAGCAAGGTGCTCTCCTTCAAAGATGTCCTCACCACTAGTCAAGTCAATAAATTCTGCCTTCACATGAACTGAATGACCTTTTCCATGAACACTGGCAACCACCTCGTCATCGTCGTCATCACTGGACAGGTCAAGGAAGTCCACTATCATTGCTTAACCTGAAATGAAAACAACAAGTGCGCAATAGAGCATGGCAAAGGGAAATTCCAAAATGATCAGAAGCACAACCAGTTACAAAGTTGTAAAAAAGAAAAGGTGCTAGGAAAATACAAACAATATCTCAATTGCAAATGCTACACTGTTACAAAGAGGGATTCCAGTTATATAACTAAGCTATCTATCAGTACCATCACTAAAAACTTACGGTATGCATGTGGCCCTTCAGGCATGCCCCATGAACATTATCATTTCTCTCCATATCACCCCTTTTCCACATTATTTGTTGCCAGATGCACTAAGACAGCCCACA
>OAMR01000504.1:111763-153747 GCA_900205405.1 Echinochloa crus-galli
AAAAATGATGTATTAATGGAGTAATCATTGGTCAAAACCCTGTCCTACCAAGATGAAATATGCCTTGTAATTTCAAATGGAGGGAGTGCCATTTTAATGCTGATAATTTGGATCGATACCTCATCAATAGCGTTGTCGACCAGCTCTGCAATAGCTGTATAACAGATGTTAATCAGTACCATCACTAGCTTGTCTAGATTTCCACAATTACAAGCACATATGTGCTGATGCGAAAGCAGAAGAGGGTCATCTTTCAGTGTTGTCACTATGACTTACCACCAAATGCCATTTATGCGAAGTAGCATTAGAATGAAGAAACTTGGGATGAATCCGTAAGCGGTTTTGACCATCTAAAAAATGTTAACCTCATGCATAAGAAAAAGAAGGTGAAGGAAATAAGAGAGGGTGCAAATGGTAACAGGGTTGTCAAAACAGATCCCAACTGCTAGGAAAACTATCATCTGGTATAACCAGTTGAGGTTTCCTCCCTTTATATTTGTGCTGCAGCCTGCAGGATGGCTGCAGCTCTGTCATTTATATATATAACTCCCAATGTATAGTGGGCACTGTATAAACATTCATATTTTACTTCTATGGAATAGTGGGCTTCGTGTAAGGAGGTTCCCACACAAGTGATGAGAGTCGGCGATGATTCTAAGGACAAATCCACCTGGCTGCTGGGACAATGTGGACTCTAAATAGGACAGATAGGGAAGTGGCCTCTAGTGCAACTGGCAAGTCTCTTGGGGAGGGGCTTGCCACCCAGGGGTCGAACCCTGGGTTCCCACCTTGTTCAGGTGGAGTTTAAAAACTCCCCCGTTGCCCACCCTCATTTAAATAGGACAGATATGTTTGCTTGATTTTTATTGGTTATGGACCAATGGACTTCAAAAGGAAGGTTAAGAACATACTGTTGATAGCAGCTTGAGCAGCTTGGGTAGCTAATCTATACTCTCCAGCTTTCCAAAATTGTTTGGAAAATGGTTCTGCAGTCTGCGCATGAGAGGTATTCAGAAATCCAGTTACCATGTGAGTCCCTTCTTGTGTCCTCAACAAGGATGTGGTAGCTTCAGGTGAGTTTCTGAGCTGCAATGTCTCTTGCATGCTATCGCCTTCTGCTACAAACTCCTGCCTATGTATTGTTGTGCACAGAGCTGCATTGCCTTTTCCATGAATTGTATCAGATTCCCTCTGTAATTCTGTTCTGCAGTGAGCCAAATCACCTTGTGTGCCATCTGAAATAGAGTTCTGTCTTGGTAATGTTGTTGTACAAAGGGCAACAGCATCTTGCCCATCATCTGCATTAAGCTGTTGCCTTTGTAGTGTTGTTGTGCATGGGACAGCTTCACCTTGTTCACCATCTGCAGTAAGTTCTTGAATCTGTAATATTGTTGCGCACTGGGCAGCATGACCTTGTCCATCATCTGCTCCAAGTTCTTGCATCAGTAGTGTTGCTGTGCGTTGGGCAGCATCACCTTGTCCAACATCTGCAGTAAGTTCTTGCCTCTGTAATGTTGTTGCACACTGGGCATCATCGCCTTGTCCATGATCCGCTCTAAGTTCTTCCATTTGTAAACTGGGTGTGCTCTGGGCAGCATCACCTTGTCCATCATCTTCTTTATGTTCTTGCATCTGTAATGTTGCTGTGCACTGGGCAGCATCAGCTTGACCATCATCTGATCTAAGTCCCTGCATCTGTGATGTTACTGTGCACTGGGCGGCTTCCGCTTGTCCATCATCTGCAAAGAACTCATGTTTAAGGGATGTTGTGCCCTGAGCAGCATTGCCTTGTCCATGAGCAAGGTGCTCTCCTTCAAAGATGTCCTCACCACTAGTCAAGTCAATAAATTCTGCCTTCACATGAACTGAATGACCTTTTCCATGAACACTGGCAACCACCTCGTCATCGTCGTCATCACTGGACAGGTCAAGGAAGTCCACTATCATTGCTTAACCTGAAATGAAAACAACAAGTGCGCAATAGAGCATGGCAAAGGGAAATTCCAAAATGATCAGAAGCACAACCAGTTACAAAGTTGTAAAAAAGAAAAGGTGCTAGGAAAATACAAACAATATCTCAATTGCAAATGCTACACTGTTACAAAGAGGGATTCCAGTTATATAACTAAGCTATCTATCAGTACCATCACTAAAAACTTACGGTATGCATGTGGCCCTTCAGGCATGCCCCATGAACATTATCATTTCTCTCCATATCACCCCTTTTCCACATTATTTGTTGCCAGATGCACTAAGACAGCCCACAAATCTATCCCTCTGATCCAATCCAATGTAAGAATTATGTTTGGGTTTTCAGTTTGGAGAACATCTTTATCTACGACTGAGATTTTTGTGGCGCAGCAACATTTTTTTCATCATCTGATATGAACAATGCTACAAGCCCGTCACCCATCAGTTCTTGTAACAGCATTAGTAGCAACAAACTAGAAACTAGAAATGAAGTATAAAGCTGCATGACAATGCCTATGCCGGGCCTCACTGCACTGAAATTATTATCGCGAAATTGGTCAAGAAATTCACATGTAAGGCATCTCATTTCTTTCTTTTTTCCGGTTAGTGAAAAAAGAAGGCATTTGCACAAACCGCCACAGAAGGCCACAACAATCACAACAACCATCAAAGGAACTTTGCGGAATGCTTTACAAGGGAAGAAAGGAAGCGGTTCTCTTCTCCCACAGCGCAACTCTAATCTCGCCCACTGTACCAAGCAAAAAGATCTCTGACAGCAATTTCGGCACCCGTTGGGTGCCGTACGGGCAGGCAACGGGGAGCTGGGAGCCTGGGAGCACAAGGTACCCGTGACTGCCTGCGCGAGATGATCACGCCCCCAAAATAATAGATGATCGGAGCGAGGAATCGAGGGTACGCACTAACGCGCAAAGACCACATTAGCGCAACATAGGGGGAAAAATTCCGCGACCTAAACCCCAACAATCGGAACACCAAACCTATATTCCAAAAACGAAATCAAAATTCGCTGGGCCAGAGGAGGGCTTCGTCGCTCCCAATCCACAGACATTAGCAAATAAAGACACAAACTGCAGGCGTAGGGGGGCAGGAGGGAGGGCACAGAGGAAGGCGGCCAGCGGCGCGTCTCCGTTACGGCCACTTCGGCAGCGCGCTCCCGGCAGCCACTGCCTCCTCCGCCCTCCCCTCCATAGCTAGGTCGACAATACAAGACGGTAGTGTACCTGGAGGGTTGCGATTTCCGCCGGCGAGAATGCAGATCGCGATTTCCTCCGGCGAGAATGTGAGATTGACGATAGTATGAAAATGGGGTTTTGTTTAGCCTGGGGGTTTTTTTGCTGTTGGAAGTGAGGCGGAGGAGTGCGCGGGGTTGGGGAGATGAGTTTCCGATGCTCTCAGTTAGAGAGGAATAGACGGTGAGTGTTCGTGGTGGGACCCCGGGGTCGTGGGGAGGCAGATTTCAATGCGCAATTACTGAATCAGTGTGAACTGTGGTGCCCTGCTGCGCGGTGGATAGACGGTGACACGGGTTTAGATAAAAAGTTACTCCCAAGTTTATTATGAAAAAGAAGATTTCTCATCACATCAAAGTATCATAACATGTATGGAGTATTAAATATAGATAAAATTAAAAACTAATTGCACGGTTTTGTTGTACTCTACGAGACGAACATTTTGAGCTTAATTAATTAATTTTTGGATAATTTTTCATACATACAAACGAAATGCTATAGTGGTGCAATGATTATAAAGTAACCTTCCTCTCCCAAATTTAGCCTCCAGATTTTGGAACTAAACAGGCCCACGATGTTGGTGTGTAAAACTATACACGGCGCCGGTGTACACTGCTGTACAGCTGGTTTCAACTCCGTGACACTCCGTACTTAACTTTTACATGCGCTGCACAGGTTCCTCTATCTGTAAGAGCAATCCCGACCTAATGACTAGGATGATATCCATAGCATTAAATAAGGTGCCATTTAAGATAAAAAATGATATGGCAAGTGAGTTAATGAAAAAAGAGAAGGAAACCGAGTCTTTGAGACATGGTTTCTACACGCTATCCAAGACAAGATTAGAGAGGAGCAGCATTTAATTTAGTCATAAAGCATCAATGTCTGCTTTGGAAGGGTAGTGTCTTATACTAATTTTTTGATGATGTGGAGACTGAACAACACTACTAATATCTTAGGTTGGGACTGCCCTAATGCTACTGTAGTAGAGTAATAGGTGAGCGATGTGTCGATGTGAGAGCCTTCTACAATTACAGCTTCAAATCGGAGTTCTTAAAAGGAGGTGGCTCCTCCTCGCACCGGAGTGAATCAGTACGAGCGTTCTCGCACGGCCGCGTTTTGCGCGTCCTTTTCGTCCTTTCATCCCATATCTGTGCAACACCGCGCGAGAGCAGTTGACCAGAGAGCGAAGGGCTTGTTTAGTTCCCGATTCCGGGAGCCCGAATCGGGACTGACGGCACTGTGCGCGGCACTGTGCGTCATAAATGCGTACTGTAGCATTTCATTGGTATGTGTAAAAAATTATCAAAAAATTGATTAATTAGGCTCAAAATGTTCATCTCGTAGAGTACAATAAAACTGTGCAATTGATTTTTGATTTTATCTACATTTAGTACTTTATGCATGTTATGACATTTTGATGTGATGGGAATCTTCTTTTTGCATAGTGAATTTGGGAGTGTGAATTTGAGATCTAAACACCACCGAAGAGAGCATGCGATGCTGCTTGCTGCAGAGTGGACGTGCGGCAGCAGGATTAAAAAAGCGAGCAATTGAGCAGTGAGTGAAGAGAGAGCATGCGGTGCTGGCAGCAGGACGTGCGGCAGCAGGATTAAAAAAGCTCCATCACTCGCCGCGCGCCCTGCTCGTACGGGTCTTTCGGCACGCGAGAGCGCAGCAGGCGGAGGCCAGGGCGAGCTTCTACATCTGGACCATGGTGGACTAGACGCGGACAGACGGGCCATGCGATCAACCTGGCATCGCAGCCCGCATAGAATGGGTTTAGCTTAGCGCAGAACAGCAGCGGGAGGGAAAAAACGTGTCAGCGTTTTCTACCTCGAGTGCCCTCATGCCCACATAAACAGGTGGGTCCTGGACTATTACTGGCCCACTTGCAGCGACAGGGATCCCATTCAGAGGAGTAGCAGACGGGGCTTGCGGGGAGCTACAGAACGACGGTGTGGTGGGCCCTCTACCCTATTCCCCGCTCTCCTCCTGCTCCATGGCAGAGCACTATCTTTCTTTTGGATCCAAGCTCACCCCTGTTCCCCCTCTCTCTCCTTCCCTCTCCTCTTACCCGCTGCCGCCGCCCCCAAGATGTTCGCCGTGCGCGCTTCCACTACGGCATGGGTGCTGCTGTCACTCCTCCGACCCTTCGCGCGCATGGATCAGGAGCAGCCCTTGCCGTTCTCCACGCCGGCCATGCTCGGTGGGTGGTACACCAGGCCATTAGGGGGAATAGTGGCGGCGGACTAGGGGAACAGCGGGAGCGGGCACCAAAATGGCGTGAGGCGGCGCATGCCTCACCTACGTTGCTTCGCAACGACGCTTGGCGACGGTACAACTGAGCAGCTTCTTACCTTCGCCCTTCTCCTTCCCTTTCCCCTTCCTCTCTTCCCCTAGATCAATTTGCTGGAGTTGACCTCGATCTCCCTCTCTGATTTGAGTCACAGGCTCCTGGGTGATTCAAGCATGTGCTACAGGAGCTCCTCGACGGCTGGTGGCCCAATGGCACGCGGCTGTGGTACACGGCTTGGTGCCGGCGATGATTCCTCTGGCGGCAAAGACCAGGTGGAGGTCATCGTGAGGGTGGATGACAAGGGGATGATTGGGTACCGTTGTACGGGAGGTAGAGAGGACGATACGGACTCACCTTGTGCCAACATTGGCATGCTCAAGGTGCGCAGGAGCACTCTATTTCTTTCTTTGTTTGTGCAAGTTTCTTTGCTTGGATGTTGATGAACCTAAGTGAGTTAAAGTTAAAAAGCAGTGGTTGGTAAACTCGATGTAGAAATATGGTGATTATTTGCAATATTCTTCACGGAATCTTATAGAGAGTTGGAGGCCTGCTGGTACTCTGTATGCTACCCAGGTACCCCTCATGGTTCCAGTGATGGTTGGTGAGCACCTTCTTCTTTCTTATTAACGTATCAACGATAAATTCATATGAAGTAAAACTAATTTTTGTCAGAGTTTGAGAAATGTTGCTGATCGGAGTCATCTGAGATATTTCTATCTATACATGATGCATGCTCTACTTACTGGAACCAGTTACTTTTCTATTCTATAGTTAGAATTGCCGAAACATTCAATCTTCAAAGCTAAAAAGTATAAAAACAACTTCAATTCATCCATCTTTCAATTATGCTAATTCTCTACTGCTTCAGCATTAAAGTTGTATTATCTGATTTTTTTTGAAGAATTGCATCTGTCCCCTGCTTTTCAATTCATTACTGCTTTCTTTCCTGCCCACCTGCATCTTGTTTCCATAAGAAATATTGTGAAGTTTGGCTTTGTCACTGTGATATATGGAAGAATTGTTCCTCTTATGCCATACCAATTGGTACCGAGAGCCCGTAATCTAAACTGAACAATGCTTATTATTTTCTCATCAGTGAACAAAAATATCTTCCTGTTATGCAGAAACCATGATCACCCTATGCAGAGAGTTATTTAAGCACCAGAGTAATATTATTTTGAATGCTGGGCAAGAGTGCTACCTGTTTAAATCTGATGAAGGGCCTTGCTGCCAGAGTCTGTTTTCACGAGGCCTTCATGCCAACTAGAAGAAAGGGATCATTAAAAATGGAAGGGAAAGCATGTTCTAGCTATGGACTTGTCTGCCTTTGTCTTTCTATCATGATAATTATTAGAGTTTGTCTTAGCCTTTGTATTTCTATCATGATAATTATTAGAGTTTGATGCCTAGAAATGATATTATACTGCTCCTCATGCGAAACAGAAGGCTATGTTGTTGTTGTTGTGCAAGCACATATTATATCAGGATTCCAATATCTTCTGCAAAGCTTCATATTACTTGTTTGTAGTTGAATGAAGCCAATAAATTGTTTACAATTTAATAAATCCAGTACAGTCCTTAGTGGTCATCTAAAGTTAGAAATAAAGATTGTAACTTCTTTCATAATTTATGATTTGAAGTTCTGCCTGAAAAAAAATCATCCTCGGTTTGTGGAAGGCTCAATCGCTACTTCATAGTCATAGATAAATTGTTTGTCTTTGGCATTAACTGAAAAGTTGTTTCTGAAATTTGGAGACTCTTTCGGTAGATATATGTAGTTACATTTCCATCCCGCATGAACAATTTGAAGAAAGAGAATGAATAGATATATGCTCCTTCAGTTTTTTAAAAGAAAATTATTATGTTTTATTTCAATTTTAATATGTGGTGTCTCACTTTGATCATTTTGAACTAACTGTTTACAAAATCACTAACCGTCCCCATTTCAGTGCAGTATGTAACCACAACCAGGGAGGCTTTTGGTGCAACTAGGAGTAGAGACGAAGGATATCAAGGTGTATTTTTACAGATAGCATAATAATTCAATTCTCAAATATCAAGGAGACCCGCAGCATTTCAATTAAGAGTAAGAGTTAGGAGACAACACCAAAAGCTTACATTTTTTATGGATTGTCAGAGACGAAGGATATGAAAGTGTAATTTTAGTGATGGCATAACATTTCAATTTTCAAATATCAAGAAATTTTATAGCATTTCAGCTAGGAGTAAGAGTTAGGAGACAACACCAAAAGCTTCCAGTTTTTTTATGAATTGTCCTGCTAATGTATAATTGTTTGATAAATTAAAATTGTCTGTCTTAACAGTTATAAACTACAACCTGCCTTTGACAATTGGTTTGCAGTTTCAGTTACCTATGCAGATTCGTTTCTATTTGCACTGTTCTCATAGGGCGCGCAAAGCGCGCAGTATGTTCTAGTTCATTCTCAGTTGAGGCCTTGTTTAGTTCCCAACTTGACATTTTCTCGTTAATGCGATACTGTACATTTTATTTGTATTTATGAATAATTATCTAAATATAATTATCTAAATATAATTATCTAAATATAATTATCTAAATATAATTATCTAAATATAATTATCTAAATATAATTATCTAAATATAATTATCTAAATATTGATTAATTAGGTTTAAAATGTCCGTCTCGCAAAGACAAAACAATGCAATTAGAGCCTACTCGGTTAAAGGCTAAAATTTTGGCATGGCCCGCCAATTTTTTGGCCATCACTTGATTGCCTACCAAACGTTGCCAATATCTCACATTTAAATTACCAAAGTGTTGGTAACTTTTTGACCCCAAGTTTAGGCTTACCAAAACTTTGGCATGCCCTTATTTTGGTAGCTAACCAATCAGGCTCTTAGTTTTTGATTTCATCTACATTTAGTACTCCACGCATGTATTGACATTTTAATGTGATGGGAATCTTCTTTTTGTATAGTGAAATTTGGGGCAAAGTTAACGAACTAAACAAGGCATGAGTCGAACACTGCCTGTCTGTAATTCTTATATTATAGAATTGTTGGAACACTTCCCTAGACGGCACGAGAGGCTCCGCTCACGTCGCCACAGGCCTCTCTCTAGAGGCGGTGGCCCTTCCTCTCTCCACCTTTCTCCCTCCTCTTCGACTTCTCTCCTCTTCCCTACCCGCACACCATACCCTCGGTCGCCATGGTCGCCCCGCCGCCGCCGGCATCCTCCTCGCGTTGTCGGCTACCGGATATGCACCACCGTTTGCCCCCTCGTGTCGCCTGCCACCCCATGGCGGATCCACGCCGCCAACCCCCAAATCCACCTCGTTGGCCATTGGATCTGTTGCATTGGATCCAATGCCGCAGCTGTAGGATCAGGGGATGCTGAGCGCCCCCGATTGTGGGATATGGGTTTAGGGCCCATCACTGAGGGCGGCGGCGGCTGGTCCAAAGAAGACAAGTCCTAGTAGACTCCTACTAGGACCCCCTATTGTAAATAGTCCCATATGGAAAATACTCATATTGTAACCCTACCTCCTAAATATATAAAGGAGGGCAGGGGTCCCTAGATAGACAGATCAGGGGACACGACATTGCACCCCGCATTGTAACCCATACGCTTGTTCAACCTCCCTGAAGCTCGACCGAGTACCAACAACACAAACCACGCCACCTACACAGGACGTAGGGTATTATACCTCCGGAAAGCCCGAACCTGTCTAAATCAGTGCCTCCTGTGTACCATCAAGCTACTAGCTCATGAATTGCCCCGCCTACAAATCAACCACTCGGGTACCCCCCAGGTGGATTGCCGGTCCTAAGGTCCGACAGTTGGCGCGCCAGGTAGGGGTAGATTGTTGAGTTTTTTCGATTCGAAAACACCGCTAGCTTGATGGCAGATCAATCTCGCGTCGTCTTTCTCGCATGCATGGAGGCGCGTCCTAGGGAAATCTCAGATCTGAGAACCCACCTGACCCACCCTATTCTTGATATTAGACCTGTCTGATTTCATCTTTTCGACGAGTTCGATGGCGGCTTCGGTCAAGATCAATCTACTAAACAGCACGGCGTAATTGATTTTTTGGAACGACCAATCGTCAGCGGTTCCATCTACAAAAGGTTGTGATGCGAACACATCAGGCTTGCATGCAAGTCCTACGAGAAGAAGAGAGAGATACATGCATCGATCTTCAAAAATCAAGAAAAGCTGCTGCCCTTCCCAGACATATGCATGCATGTGTCGACGCCACATGCGGATAAAAAAAAATCTATTACTCCCGAATAAATTGCGGCTCATCGGCTTCATCGACAACCAACTCATCGCGAAACGACGACTACTTCAACTCGACTACTAATCAAGCTAAGTATTTTATTTTATTTTATTTGTATAGCTTTTACAGATCGTCATGTTCATAGCTTTTTCTCCATGTCCATGAGACAACTGCCGACCTACATTATTTAATCTACGACAACTATGTGTTCGTCCTAACCAAACTGCTCATGCAAGCACCAAAATTAAACGGAAAGTCCGACTCGCTAAATCCAAAGTCTAAACACGCGTGACAGTACTCGGTCGGGACCCTGCCTATGACTAAGCCTCCATGCAGAGCATCGTAGCATGTAGGAGTGCTGCCTCCAGGAGAGCTCCAGCCAGTTCTTCGCCCGAGTCTGGCCTTGAGATATCTCTAGCAAAGGTTACGGCTAGCATGGAGAATGGCATCTATGGTTCTCTTCCTAGTTCTATTATCTCGGCGTCGGGAAGCGGAGCACCCGACACTCAGAAATGGATGAGAAGGGGTGTCAGTGAACAACCGCAGGAGGCTCCTACGGGTCGAGCCGGACGTGGTGGACTACGTAGGCCGTATAGGGCTGTCACCACCTAAAGGCTAACACACAACCGTGGACTCGAGTGCAAACCAAGGTTACCATCTAGACTAGGTACCACACCTATGCTAGGCAGTAACTACTTACTCTCCTAGAAAGAGCAAGCACTCCTGTCAATACCCCGGTGACAATTCACCGGAAGCATTGAGCAGAAACGAGAAACCAGCTGAGACAAAAAATTAAGAGAGAACTTATAGAACCAGACTACAACAGCTTATAACCAAGGCTAGACATTCCACAATTACCCCAGAATAAATGCAGAACAAATAACTCAAGTAAATGCAGAAGGAAATATATTGAGAATACTCAGAGTCGTACATAAAGAAAAGGAAAAGATACAAGAGCTTTACCAGAACTCCAGAAGACGACTACGGAACCCCGAGCGAAGCTCGACTCTGACTCTAACTCCCAACTAGACTAGCCTAACTCGACATCTTGGAAGAGCGGAAGCCCGGAGTGATGTGGCACGACCCGGGATGACTTGGCATGACTTGGCACAGCCCGGGATGACTTGGCATGGCCCGGGATGACTTGGCGTGGCCCGGGATGAGTTGGCGGTCGTCCACTTGTCATTTGATGCGTTCGCTCGGTTGGCGGTGACGTGGACGGCTCCCGGTGGCCTGTACGGCTAAGGGGGATAACCGGCCGGCCGTTTCTGTCATTTCCGACCCCTATAGCACGTTTTTCATGATATTGTTCCTGCAAACATGACACTCGCCAAAACTCGTGGAACTTTATTAGAAATAAACCTAAGTACATGGAATGTTGCATAGTCTCTCATTTATTCCTGAGTATTGGTGGTCGGATTTGGGTTGTAACGGCCGCCAACACCAGGCAGGATAGGATGAAAAGCCCGACACACCGACCCGGCTGCAACGCCACTAGGGCCTCTTGTTGCGCCTCGGCAGTCTTAGCACCGGCAGCCGAGGATACGACGCACCGATCCGACTACAACGCCACTAGGGCCTCCTGTTGCGCCTTAGCAATCTTAGCACCGCCCTCCGACGCACCCCTCGACGAAAAGCCCAATCGCCCCAGAAGACTAGTATGATAGGGGAAGGGTGGCTCTTCCTTTAAGGTGGCTTCCTCCTCCCTAGCTAAGCAAGGTGGGATTATTCATAGGCTCACACGGTCGCCGCCCGACTACAACTGGGCCTGGCCCATTTTGTTGCGTCTTTGCCAACGGGTAATAGTGGAGGAAGATGTCCTCATCAACAAGGAATAGCTGATAGCGTTTCTTCGCATCGCCCGGCCGACCTCGCAAGCTCGGGGGCTGGCGCGAGCGACAACTCGGCGTTTCTTCGCGTTGCCCGGCCGACCTCGCAAGCTCGGGGACGCCGCGTGCGGCGACTCCGGGTTATCGGGCTACAAGTAGGCCGCACAAGAACAACTTAAACGAGCTACGGCTCTAAGCTGTTGCTCTTGCCCGGGCGACTCAGTGTTACCTCCAAACGCGTGGCCGAGCTTGCAAGCTCGGGGGCTGGCACGCGCGGCGACTCGGCTTTCACCTCTTTCTTGCGACAACATGTTGTCCGACTACTTTTGAAGCCTCGGCCTGCTTATACTAACCAACCCAACGCTCGGAGACTACTGTACATACAATGCTCCTAATCGTCGCCCTGTATTCATTCCTCATGATAACTGATCCACTACCTTGAAAGAACTCGGCGTCGTGTTGGGTGTTCTTTCTCTTTGGAGCACCACCCACCCTTGTGCCGACCAAGTGTTGAAGCACCTTCATCAGACTACATTGGCCTTGTTCCTTCATCAACAGCTCGACACGCGCCTGAACGTTGCTCGGGGGCTTGTGGGATATGGGTACTCTAGGGCCCATCACCGAGAGCGGTGGCGGTTGTTGGCGGTCGTTACAATCTAATTTCGACCACCAATACTCGGGAACAAATGAGGTCATATGCAACATTCCATGTACTTAGGTTTTATTTCTAATAAAGTTCCACGAGTTTTGGTGAGTGTCATGTTCGCGGGTACAATGAGAAATATGTGCTATTGGGGCTGGAAATGACCAATTCGGCCGAACGACACATTCGACCGGTTATCCCCCTTAGCCATGCATCCAGCAAAGCACAATTGGGAGGCCACATGCACAACAAACGATGACAAATCGCTGACGGTGCAAGCAACTTGGCGGATGACATCACCAATCCGGGGCAAACAAACACACCCCGGCCAGGTGGAGTCGATCCAGGCCATCCAGCGGCAGAGGCGGTGGAACAGAGGGCAGCCGAGCCCCTGGGCCAGTTCGGCCGAAGGACCCGTTTCGGCCGAACTGCCAACCACCTCACAACCGCCTCCAGGAGCTCATCCAGGACACCCAGAGCAAAGGCGGCAGATCCAAGGGTTCGGCCGAACCCCCTAGTTCGGCCGAACCAACCTCCTTCGCCCGAAGGGGCCGGAGCACCGCCTCGGCTCTCCCTTGGCCGTTACTGCTCCAAACCGCCATGGACTCCTATATAAACAGTGTCACTTCACTTGTATCACACACCCCAAGCCAAGGAGCTGTGCCTCGGAGGTTCCGGAGCCGTCTTCAGAAGCTCTGGTAATAGCTCTTGTATCTTTTACTTTTCCATTTGTAAGACTTTGAGTTATCAATATAGTTATCTTTATCACTTGGCTTTGTCATTTATATCTTGCTTCTACTTTATTCTAGTTGCATCTATATCTTGTTTAGACTATAGTCCGTTATAGTTCTAGTGCTTGTAGTCTTGTTTAAGTCTTTGTCTTGGCTGGTTCTTCGATCTTGCTTGATACTGGAGGTGAATTGTCACCAAGAGTATTGACAAGGTTGCTTGCTCTTCCTAGCAGAGTAAGTAGTAGTCGTTGCCTAGTGTAGGAGTGGTTCCTAGATTAGTCGGTGGCCTTAGTTTATTCCCGTCGCAACGGAGGTGGTAGCCGGGAGGTGGTGACAACCCTTTCGGTCTTCGTAGCCCATCACTTTAGTTCCGGTCCGTAGGATCCCCTAGTTGGGAATTGGTGGCACCCCTTCTCATCCCTTTCTGTGTGTCACGGGTTCCCTTGTCCCGAAGCTAAGACAATAGAGTTAACTCAGATCTCCTAGTACTGGCTCTATAGCCGTTGTATCTCTAAGCTAGAGTGACATAGGTAGATAAAGTATCCAGGAGTCCTCTATCTCTTCTCGTTGTCCTCCCAGCTATCTATCTCTTCTCTCCCTTACCTGAGTATCCCTTGAGCTGTGTGTCCCGGTATATCCACTCCTATCCAATACCATTATCCCCTGTCTTGTCTAGTCGTGTACCCTTCTCTGATAGTCTCGAATATCTGTTCACTAGTATTCTTGCCAAAACTTCCCTGCGGAAATATAAATTACGATACCTCGGGATACTCCTAGGTGAAGTGCTACAGCGGTGATTCTGCGCGCTTGCAGAATATTTACATATTTTACTAAGCCATAAGAAAAACCACTGAAACACTCAGATGCATCCGGCCATGACGCACCCGGCCCAGGCAGGGGTGGCCGAGGCCCAACGAGGGTGCCCGGAGCCCAACAGTTCCTTCGGCACACCCACTTGGGGAGAGGCCCAGTCGCCCCAAAAGACTAGTCCCGATGGGGGATGGGTGGCTCTCCCTTTTAAGGTGGATTCCTCCCCCTTCGCTTAGCGAGGTGGGACAATTCGGTCATGCACTACCGCCTGCACTGTCGTGCGCCTGGCCTGTTTGCCGCCTACACTGTCGTGTGCCTGGCCAAACCCACTTGGGCTGCCGCCTACACTGTCGTGCGCCTAGCCCGTCGGCCGCCTACACTGCCTTGCGCCTGGCCAAATGCGATGTCCTCATCATTCCCACCCCCTTAAACGAAGGCCCAGCGCTTATACCAATTGATGCATCCGGCCCAGGTAGGGGTGGCCGAGGCCCAACGAGGGTGCCCGGAGCCCAACAGTTCCTTCGGCACACCCACTTGGGGAGAGGCCCAGTCGCCCCAAAAGACTAGTCCGATGGGTGAAGGGTGGCTCTCCCTTTCAAGGTGGCTTCCTCCCCCTTCGCTTAGCGAGGTGGGACAATTCGGTCATGCACTGCCGCCTACACTGTTGTGCGCCTGGTCTGTTTGCCGCCTACACTGTCGTGTGCCTGGCCAAACCCACTTGGGCTGCCTCCTACACTGTTGTGCGCCTAGCCCATCGGCCGCGTACACTGTCGTGCGCCTGGCCAAATGCGATGTCTGCATCATTACCCCAGTACCAGGATTCTCAATTCTGATATTGGATCATAAGAAGTGCCAACAGTGGCCGGTCCAAAGAAGACCGAGTCCTAGTAGACTCCTACTAGAACCCCCTATTGTAAATAGTCCCATATGGAAAAGACTCAGATTGTAACACTGCCTTCTGGATATATAAAGGAGGGCAGGGGTCCCTAGATAGACAAACCAGGGGACAGCTACGGTCCCTCGGCATAGCTTCCCTTGTTGAAGGCGTCGTCGTCGTGACCCGAATCTCTTTGGCTCCAGGTTAAAACCTCGTTCGTTCTTCCTGGGCGGACGGACTACGGTAATGTTCTTTGCGTCATGTCCTTCTTGAAGTCATAGTCTTGGCAGGCCCCTGCATCCAACCTCTGCGTGTAACATTGGCGTCCTTTTGTCTAGCAGGTCCTCATCTTATTAGGTCGTTTACGTGGGTTATGGTCAATGCGGGTTTCTTTTCTTCTTGATGTCTGAAGTTCCGGTCCTTATCTTTTTCTGATTTTTAGTTGTTCTTAAGGTCGTCTGGTTGTAATTTTCTTCTTCTTACGTTCTAAAATAAATGATTACAACCTCAAAATGAAGCTATATCCACTATCCTATTCATGGAGCCAAAGAAACAAAATAAAGGGTTGGACTACGCGGCATCAATTATTTTGTGATTGTTTGACTCGCACCATTTAGCAAAATATTATACATGACAAAGTGAGATGGACTAAATTTATCCAATTTATTTAAACGTGTTTTATGCCAAACACTTGAAACAAAGTGGAACGATCAATTTATAAGAGATCTCCAAACTTACGAATTGTCTCATCTCTTTAGTCACCACACCAACATAGTTCCACACAACCTAGCGCTCCGCACATGAGTTGAGCATCACAGACGAGCATGGAAGCAGCAAGCAAGGAAAAGAAGAGTGCTCCAAAGAGTGGCAACAACGGGTTAACCCGTGCCATGACCATGTAGGTAGCTGTGAGAGGCAGTAGATGCAACGTTAACTCTATTGCACGTCCGGTCGCGCTCTTGTCACATCGCGCTCTTGCCACATCGCGCGACCGGCCCGAGAAGGAGGCGGCGGCGACGGGTTAGAGGCATGGGGTTAGGGAGGTTGGGGTTGCTGGGGTTATCGCGGCTGGCGGATTTATAAGGAGGGATTGGGTAGAGGACGGCGGCCCACCCGACGGCGAGGGGGTAGCCAGTCGGGGTGGTGGGAGACCCCGGTGGGCGGTGCCGGCGGCATGGGTGAAGATAGCAGCAGTGTGGGTGGCGGCAGAGGTGGCGGGACGCCACCGTAGCGGGCGGTGGTGGAGGCAGCAGTGGTGGAAGAGGTCATGAAGGACACCACGACCGACATGTTAGCTTTTGCCGCATTGGTGAGGCCGCTGAAGCCCGGAGCAGCGGGGGTTCAACGCGGCGGCAGCGTGCGGGTCACACGCTCTCACTCCATGCGACCCGTCGCGGAGTAGGCTCGGGGCAAAGCAAGGACGATATGGGCCGCATGGAAGTACGACTTTGCTCATCGTGAGTGATATGAGGACCCACGCCAATAATGAAGCTACATATACCAATACCTAGTGTACAACTGGACTGGAGCGTCGAAGGCCCCACCTAAGAGCCCGCGAAGGCCAACGTGCCCGACCAATCAAAGCGAGGCCACGTGGCCTTACCTCGACCCACGCACGCACTAAGTAGGGGGGACACGCGGCCGCCCCCACCTCCCTCCCCCCCCCGGCCTGGACCTCGAGCAGACCTTGGCCAGCTTACCTCTGAGGGGGTCATGGAGACACACTGTGACCATCCCGACAGCAGCAACATGGGGTTGTACCGATGCACGTGCACGACACGCATAGGGGCACCAAGGCAATAGCGGAGACTGACACGCGCCCCACCCTAACCCGTAAACGTGTGGGACGTGATCGCGCGGTAGGCCAACCCCCAGGCGATCAGGGTGGCCTATCGCCCTGATGCCCGACCTAGCGACAGGGGTTGAGGTGAGGGAGCCAGTGTTCCGGATCTCGCAGAAAGAAGCGCCCCCGCTTTCAGGAGCCCCGCCCCGTCGTACCAACTGGTACAACAGGAGCATGCAGTCCTCGCATCAGTAGACGACTAGCGCTACTTAGCGTCGTCACCATGGGAATAGAAGCTCGAAGCAGCGCTAGTGCTCTTGACACAGACACGGCACTGTGAGGGACTATGCACCGACACTTGGCATTGTTGCACCATGCTGAGCCCTGTACCACGTCATCGAAAGCTATAGCCATGCCCCGAGCAGCCAACATGTCGCAAGCCAAACCGAGGCCCACTACTGGGTGGACCACCAGGATGGCAATGTGGCACCTCGCTGGCCCCTGAACGAGGTCGTTGACCTGCAGGCCTGGGGACCGCTTCTTTCTTAGAGCAACTCCAGTGGACTGCTCAAAAATGGGACTCTATATTTTAATTTGAGGGCCAGTTTTAAAAATTTAAAGGACCAAATAATAGATGTGCTCCAGCCCAACTGACTAAACATGACCCTATCCATCTGACAAGTGGGGCCATCTTGTCTCCCGAATTCGTTCCCTTCTCTCCCGAGTCCCGATGCGTCGTCTCCCTCGGCGCTGCCCCGGCCCCGCGCCGTCGGCCAGACGCCGGCGCCGGAGTGTGCCACCGCCGCCACCATGCACGTCGCCGCGGCCCACCACGCCGCCGCCGCCGCCGACGCGGGGGCGCGCATCGAGAGGCGCAGCACCAGCAGCGACGCCGCCATGCCGCCGGCGCTCGCGAGCAGAATCGGGCGGCGGCCTAGGCGGTCGGCGAGGAAGAGCGCCGCCACGCGGCACTTCTGCTGGAACACCTGGAGATTGACGATGGCGAGCATTACGCGGCGGGCGGCCGGCGTCGGGCGGAGCAGGATCTCACGCCACATGCTCGTCGACGACGACGGCTTGTCGCCGGCGGCGTTCTTGGAGGCGAGCATTACGCAACGGGCGCACGCGCGGAGCCCCTGACGCCGCCGCCGCAGACGTTGAGCGGCAAGTTGAGCACTTCCAGCAGCGCCATCACCTCCATGGCCTTCCCCACCTCGTCCCTCACCTCCGGGCTGCGGCTGTAGATGCGCGCCCATGGCCGGCATCTACAGCGCGAGGGGGAAGGCGCAGCTGCCGGTAGTCGTCACCGTCTAGCGGCGCGAAGGAGGAGGCGAGGAGCAGGACGCCGCAGGCGACGATGAACGGGCTGGGACACAGGGCGCCGGCGGTCCCGCCGCCACCGCCATAGGACAAAGCTTTCTCAAGAAGCAGAGCCGTTCGCCGCAAGGCTGTCCGCGGGAGTCGTCGTTCCGGCCGCCGCCCGTCGTCCCGCGGTCCATGGAGACACACTGTGACCATCCCGACAGCAGCAACATGGGGTTGTACCGATGCACGTGCACGACACGCATAGGGGCACCAAGGCAATAGCGGAGACTGACACGCGCCCCACCCTAACCCGTAAACGTGTGGGACGTGATCGCGCGGTAGGCCAACCCCCAGGCGATCAGGGTGGCCTATCGCCCTGATGCCCGACCTAGCGACAGGGGTTGAGGTGAGGGAGCCAGTGTTCCGGATCTCGCAGAAAGAAGCGCCCCCGCTTTCAGGAGCCCCGCCCCGTCGTACCAACTGGTACAACAGGAGCATGCAGTCCTCGCATCAGTAGACGACTAGCGCTACTTAGCGTCGTCACCATGGGAATAGAAGCTCGAAGCAGCGCTAGTGCTCTTGACACAGACACGGCACTGTGAGGGACTATGCACCGACACTTGGCATTGTTGCACCATGCTGAGCCCTGTACCACGTCATCGAAAGCTATAGCCATGCCCCGAGCAGCCAACATGTCGCAAGCCAAACCGAGGCCCACTACTGGGTGGACCACCAGGATGGCAATGTGGCACCTCGCTGGCCCCTGAACGAGGTCGTTGACCTGCAGGCCTGGGGACCGCTTCTTTCTTAGAGCAACTCCAGTGGACTGCTCAAAAATGGGACTCTATATTTTAATTTGAGGGCCAGTTTTAAAAATTTAAAGGACCAAATAATAGATGTGCTCCAGCCCAACTGACTAAACATGACCCTATCCATCTGACAAGTGGGGCCATCTTGTCTCCCGAATTCGTTCCCTTCTCTCCCGAGTCCCGATGCGTCGTCTCCCTCGGCGCTGCCCCGGCCCCGCGCCGTCGGCCAGACGCCGGCGCCGGAGTGTGCCACCGCCGCCACCATGCACGTCGCCGCGGCCCACCACGCCGCCGCCGCCGCCGACGCGGGGGCGCGCATCGAGAGGCGCAGCACCAGCAGCGACGCCGCCATGCCGCCGGCGCTCGCGAGCAGAATCGGGCGGCGGCCTAGGCGGTCGGCGAGGAAGAGCGCCGCCACGCGGCACTTCTGCTGGAACACCTGGAGATTGACGATGGCGAGCATTACGCGGCGGGCGGCCGGCGTCGGGCGGAGCAGGATCTCACGCCACATGCTCGTCGACGACGACGGCTTGTCGCCGGCGGCGTTCTTGGAGGCGAGCATTACGCAACGGGCGCACGCGCGGAGCCCCTGACGCCGCCGCCGCAGACGTTGAGCGGCAAGTTGAGCACTTCCAGCAGCGCCATCACCTCCATGGCCTTCCCCACCTCGTCCCTCACCTCCGGGCTGCGGCTGTAGATGCGCGCCCATGGCCGGCATCTACAGCGCGAGGGGGAAGGCGCAGCTGCCGGTAGTCGTCACCGTCTAGCGGCGCGAAGGAGGAGGCGAGGAGCAGGACGCCGCAGGCGACGATGAACGGGCTGGGACACAGGGCGCCGGCGGTCCCGCCGCCACCGCCATAGGACAAAGCTTTCTCAAGAAGCAGAGCCGTTCGCCGCAAGGCTGTCCGCGGGAGTCGTCGTTCCGGCCGCCGCCCGTCGTCCCGCGGTCCACGCCCTGTCTACGCGGGGGAGGAGGCGAGGGCAGCGGAGGCGGCGCGGGGGATGAGCCTGGGGGAATATGCCGAGGGGAGGAGGGGAGAGAGGGAGAGGAGAGAGGGGGATAGGGGGAGGATAGAGGGACCCCAGATTTGTGGGGTTTGCTCCTAAATTTGGTGGCCTACCAATTTTAGTCACCCATATAGTCAGTCCATTGGAGATTGATTTTTTGTCTTGACCGACTAAAAGGCTAGATAGAGGCTCTTTTAGTCATCCGGCTGGAGTTGCTCTTAGTACTTCATTTTGCATCTTAGCTTCTCTCAGCCTATCCCGGTCTCTTGTCGTATACTTTTTTCGATCATAATTAGACATTCATCTTTTTTTGATAAGTCACTTTTTGTACTTTGATATTCCAAATTTAAATTTTATATAAATTTACTGCATAAGACTGGCACCACTAGGCTAATTTGAAAAACGTATTTTTGTGACATATAATTCCAGTTTATCATGATGTACTTTTCTGGATATTGTTACTTTTATAATATATAGCTCTTTTGTTTAACATGATGTATTGTTTTGGTATTCTCAAGTCTCAATGAATGAGTTGATGAGAAGCCCTTGTCATGTGGAATGAAAAACGGAGTAGAGGCAAAACAAGGCACGTATGCTGTCATATTAACTTGCATAATAGCAGGAGTAACATTTCAATACCAAGTTATCGGTGGAACACACCATCCTGCTTCCTGGCGCACAAGTTGACAACCCAATTCGGTCAACTGGACCAAACAAAAACCCTCACACAAAGAAGTCTCTATCCCAAAGGGACCACATAACGCAGTTCAACCCTACCTAAAAATTAAGGCCGGAAGCAATCCAAAAAGAGCACATGCATTCGGGATGACTCCTGCATAATGGCCGAGGTGCAGGACCTCTTCGGATGTGCGCGGCATGGGATCAGATGGAAGGAATGGACAGGCATCGGTTAGTTAGGCATGATTATATTTCCTTTGCTCCGCGATCGGCTCCTTTGCACTGCGAGGACCACCGGTGTCTCCATGAACACATGCACCCCTCCACCGCTGGCGGGTCTGCTGGCTCCAGTCCCTTTCTCCATATGCTTCATTGGCTGCAAGTGCATTCCGTGTTCACAGGTGAATTATTCCGGATTAATACCTAGGCAACTCTCCTTGTTTCAGGCAGCCTCCTTGATGGGAACCCGCTAGGGTTTGTGCCCGATCTTTCGATGAGAGGCGTGGACGATAACTCGATTAGAGGAGATGACGTTCACGGCTTGGCTACAGCCTTCCAAAGGACGCTGCGCCTTAGCAACCGATACACCGCCTCATATGGCTGTCGCGATCTTGTGGAGCACGTCACATGGCCACAAGGGAACCTGTCCTGCAAGCAATCGAAGAACTAGCAAGAACAAGTATTAAACAAGTACTGAATTTACTAGATGGGAATGAAAGTTTCAATCTCAAACTCAATCACAATCGAAGTGGGGTTCCGAAGTATTGAAGACGGGTGGCTAAACTTTATCTAAATAGAATCCAATCTGTTTGTGGCGAAGATGGGCGGCTGGACTCGCACGCTTACAAGCAAGTAGCAAAGGCTAAACTTGATCTAAACAAAACCAAATCTGTTTGTGACAGCTATGAGGGTATATGAGAGGGGTGGGGCATGACTAGGACATGGTGGGGGTCGTGCTCCAACCCTAGGATGCGACCCCATGGGCTCCGACAAAAGATGATGACTTATCAACCCGACTCAGATGGAATTTTGATATGAGACCGGTGTCATTGGAAGCTCTATGAGATTTCCTTTGCAACCATATAAAGAATGTTCCAAACGGAGTCTATATGAGGTCGTAGCGTATGTTTCAAGTTGGCCCAGTCATGCAGTCCGAATCCATCATCCAAAACATGTTGGACTTGATCTCTTTTCATCTTTGGGCCCAAGGTGACGTGGTGACCTGGTGGAGGACATGAGGAACACTTGGACTTGGTCCCCAATAAGTTCTTTGGTCCTCCATACCTTTCATGTGTGTCCACCACTCTTTTTTATCCACGTATGTATTTCTGAAAATGACAATGAACAAACATTATGTCGTAGCATCAATTCATCGAACGTAGCAACAATAATCATGATATATGATCGATCCACCTTTTGTTAACAAGCCATTAATATGGTCATATCTAAGCTAGTGATGTCCATATGGAGTGCTCCTTGTGTCGCCTCATACAACCATGTTGGATGGTTACTCTACGCCTCTGTGGCACTCAGTGGAATCTTGAAGACATTTTTTTACTATTGGCCTAGTTATTCTAATCAATCCAATGATCGGGGGCTCCTCCATATGGAGTGCGTCATGCACCACCCTCCATATGACCGACCATGTTGTATGTTATGATTACCACTTTGGTACTCAGCATGATGTCATGAAATTTCTTTTTTGGAGCACTGCCGACCCTTGTGGTGAATCAAGTGTTGAAGCTTCTTTAGCCGACAACTTTGGCTTCGTTTATTTACCAAAAATTCACCACACACCTGCACGTTGCTTGGGGGCTTTTGGGATACAGGTACTAATGGACCCACCATCACTAGGGATGACAGCTGACTTGGGCCCACATCTGACAAGGTTGTGGGCCGATCCTATGGTGGCCCACAAGGAACCGCCGACTTGCTGGATAAGCTTGGTGAAGACATAGATAGCAGGCATCGTAGTCTACCCTATAGATTGAGCCCGGATATTTTAGAATGTAAAGTAGAAAACTACTCAGATACGTTTACTTCTTGTAATCTAGCAGGATTAGATTGAAACCGACTTGTAAATCCTAGGATGCCGGCCTATATAAGGTGTCTTAGGTCGACCCTCAGGGGTAATCTCATCCATTGTAACCACTATCACACCCCAAAATTTTTGAATTTTGGGATGTGAATTTTTAACGTAATTAATCTAATATGTTTCTCAATTTTCTAAAATTTTTCAAGATTTATTATAATTTACAGGGAATTTAGTATAGGAAAATTTGTTTTCTAATTTTAATAAAAAAATATAGGTTATAACATTGAGTGTGTTGCATTCATGCTGGCTGCATTGAGTTTTGTATGTGTGTAGTTCAAACGGAATTTAAATCTAATTTAAATTTGAGTTTGAATTGCTTTGTTTGGATAGTTGTTTGGCCTATAGTTTGTTTTCGCTCCCTGAACTATTCCCTTGAATCACCTTCGCCCCCCTCTAGTTTCCTTTCCAGCTCACGGCCCAGCAGCTCCCTCCTTTTTCCCTCCTCTTCTTCCGGCCCAGCGCGCCAGCCCAGCACAGCAGCACAACTCACCTTCGCCCCCGGCCCAGCGGCTCGCCACCAGCACCCCAGCGGCCCAACTCGCCACGCCCCCATTCTGCTCGGCCCAGTCTCCGTTCCGCGGCCCAGCCAGCCCAGCTTTCTTTCCCCGCCTCCAGCCGCTGACGAGCGGGCCCCGCTGGCAATCTTCGTCTCCCTCCTCCAGCCGACCGAGCTGGGCTCGAGCTCAACCTTGCGCTGCTCTGTTGGCCGTACGCTGAGGATCACCAGGGCCACCTCCAGCTCAGGCCTGCGCTACCCCGTGGACCCCTGGAGCCTTTCCGCGAAGCTTCTCAGCCGCCATTTCCTTTCGTGAAGCACTCCCCGCAAGGAAAGCTTCTCCCCCGCATGGAAGGTTCAAGCGCCGCCCGACGCCGGAGTTCGTGGACCGCACACCAAGGTAGCCTCCCCCGGGGCTATAAAAGCAAGGCCCCGAAGCCCCTAAACCCTCACCAAGCCCCCCTTCGAGCTCTCGAAGCCCCAGCCCTAGCGCCACCCGAGCTCGCGCCGTCGCTCATGGCCGCCGATGCCATTGTCTCCGATTCATCACGTCCGCTGAAGATCCAGGCGAGGCTCCACCACCTTGAGCATCATGAGGACGAGCCAAAGCTTTGCTGCCGCTTCTCGTCGCCGATCGACCACCGGGGAAGCTCCTCCACAAGCCGCCGTGTTTCGAGCCCGCGACGCCGCCGTCGATCTCCCGACTCGTCGCCGATCCGACCCATCCAACTGCCTGGGCAGCTTCGCGCTACGGTAAGGATCACACCCGAGTACTTTTCCCTCCCCTCTCGCCTCCTAGCGCGTCCGTCCGCCTCGCCGGAGCACCGCTGCCGCCGTCGCCGTCGTAGGTCGCCTGTACAGCCTCCCCGACGTCGGGACCATCGTAGATGCGTTCGACGCGTCGCCCAGAGGCCGTAGGTGCAGCCCACAGTCGAAAACTTGGCTTGTGGCGCGTCTTCGAAGTATCCCCGGCGAAGCTGCGCCGTGCGCGATGGCAGCGCCGCCGCTCGCCGTCGTCAGCAACTCCCCTCCCGGCCAGACCACTCCAGGACCCTCCGATGCAAATCCGACGGCCACCGCCGCGTCCTCGTCCCTGAGTCAAATCTGGGATACCGGTCAGCGCTGGAGTTTGCAAAAGAGCCCCTGACATTTATCGAAATCAACCCGCCGTCCAAGTCTTTCCAAAAATATTTACAAATGCGCCCCTGTTCTACGAAAGACCCCCTGAACTTCCCTGTTTTCGCACCCCGAGGTCCAGCCTTGCCTTTTTACATGTAAACCCTCCTGTTTTTGTACGAAATTATGTTTGGGTCCCTGTTTTTTCACAAATAAACCCTTGGAGACTTTAAAAACTTGCCAGTAAGCCCCTGAAACTTAGAAATGCCATAACTTTCTCGTTTTAGCTCCGAATAGTGTGGTTCTTGCGCTCACGTGTTTGTAGCGAAGCGTAGATTAGTTTTAAAGCTTTCTTTTGTCCTATTTCTACTATTTGATGTATTGTTCTTAGTTATTCTTGTTTGTTTGCTTGTACGTTTGTGCCAATGATTGCTACGAGTAAAGGAGTGCCATCAAGAGATGTCAACGAGAAGAGTTTGAAGATCAAGAGCTGAAGACTGACTAATTATATTGGATTTGAGGCAAGTTATAGCACGGACAATCCTTGCTACCTACCAACTTGTATTTAAGGATTTCAAACATGCATGTGTCTAATTTTGATGTACCTTAAGGTTGTACCTAGCTTTTGTTTATCCTGTCCTTGATTACCTTGGGTTTATGCATATGGGTAGAACTTTGCTATGTGCAGCTACTGTCACATCTATTTAATTGTTAATTATAATTTAATTGTTCACTTTAACCTTAATGATAAAACTTGCTTTTTAGCAACATGGATCAGGGAGCTAGGGCATGTGCTGTGTGCTTTGCTCTAGTGTCTCTCCCTAAGGACTGGTTCTTAAAGCGGCAACCCAGGAGCCTGTCGCCACCGCCAGAACTATAATGGCTCTGGTCTTGGTCAAGTAGCTTGTACGGCTCTAGCTTGATAGTGGTTACCGACGGGCCGACGGCGCTATGAGAACCACTCGTGAGTGTATGGTTTGATCCACCGAGGACAGGAGATCCGTCGGCTATGTCCCTATGAGGCACAGTCCCGTGTTGGGAGTCCTCGCATTGGAACTCCGCACGTTGCGCATTGTTGGGTGTATACCCGCGCGTTGGACGCCATTGACCCCCCTATGGTGGACTCCGTAGGCGTACGTCATTCTCGGTGCCTTGGGCCATACTACCTGTGTTGTACCATAGTGGCCACTGTCTTGTTAGGGTGTCTTGTGAAAAGCCTCATAGCGTCCCTATGCGAACACACCTCGGAAGTGTGGTTTGTGAGGTTTGATCCACCTCCGCATGGTTGGGTTTAAAGTTCGTTTGAGCTTTTACGCGACTGGTGGGTAAAGGGCGAAACCTCTGCAGACTGTAAATCTATCATGATAGCCTTGCTCAGGGTCACAAGCGGCCTGGATCCTTTTGATTAGAAGATGATGTTTATTTATGCTTAATGTCACTTACACTTTATTAATTGGGTTGCAACCGGGATTTCATTCACTTGTAGTAACTTGGATAATGTTAAAACGAACCAACTAAAAGTGCTAATCCAGTTAAGCCGTGTCTAGCCTTTTTGAGCCTTCATACACCCGTGCTATACTTGCTAAGTAAGACATTTACTTACGCTTGCTATTATTCAACAAAATCCTGGATGGGTAACAGATGGAGTTAATTGAGGATCTTCCGTACTTCTAAGCTGTGGTCAACCAGTCGGTGTCCCTATGGACTTGAGGCTCTACCTGTCGAGAGAGTTAGACTTCCGCTGTGTTTTATAGGTAAACTCTGATGTAAAATTATTTTATTCGAGCATATGTACTCTGTTTATCATATTTGTTAGCTGTATGTGTTCTGTGGACTTCCTGGGCACACATATAGCAGCATTCGGATTTATGGGTAAATCCGGGTGTGACAACCACTAAGCTCGCCCTAGCATCCTGAAGCTTTGTCAAGCACAAGCAATATGAACACCATCTAACATAGGACATAGGGTATTATACCTCCGGGTTAGGGATGTAAAGGGATTGGATACGGACGTATATCACTAATATTGTATTTGTTTTCACATTTTCTTTTCGGAGTCGGTATCGGACACGGATATCTGCCGGACATAGATACGAATACAAATAGCCTCATTTATGAATTTAAATAAATAAGTATCGAATACAGGATGAGTCGGATGCGGACAACATCGATCAAGAATATTATCTTGGATATCAAATAAAAAAATAACCATAGACATGCCATTTATCAAGTCCATCCACATAGATACATAGCAAAGATTTATAGACAAGCAAAGTGAAAGTGCATCTAGGCATTTAATCAATTTTGGGTTAATGACAATAGAAATTTGGATAGAATGCTTTGAATGAGATGTGCAGTTACAAAGCAAAAAGAAAAGTAAAAGAAATGAGAAAGTATGATGTCCAACTCCTATCTAATCTTTGGTGGAAGACCTTGAAGGATTTAAATTAGTTTTTGGTATTGGATTTGAGTATAGGATCACCGTACTATCAAGAGGGATAGATAATCGTGTAATCATGTGACTCTGATGCTCAATCACACCTTTGAACCCTTGCCAAAAGCAACAAACAATCAAACTCACACAATATCAGCTAGTTATGTTGAAATCCGGAGATTTCCGGTATCCATCGGAAATCTCCGCTGATCACCGGAAATCACCGTAGATTTCAGCCAAGAGTGGCCACAGTAGATTTCCATCGGAAATCTCCGGTGATCTATACAAATCTACGGCAAATGCGACGGAAATGTTCGGCCATTCCAGCGGAAATCTCCGGTATAACTCGCCCCAACGGTCACATTTATGAGGGAGCTATATATATCCACCCCACTCACTCTTGCAGGCTTTCTTGGCACTCTTGACGAACCCTAGCACTCTCGACGAACCCTAGAACTCTCCCAACACCCCTTGCTTCCATTTCCAAGTGTGTGGTGGTATGTTGGTTGAGGGACTTGAGCTATGTGATCCGAGCTCCATCTTCTCCCTCTCTTGAGCATCAAGTTCGTGGTTCTCGTGCTCTTGTTTGTTACTCTTGGGGATTCATCCCCTAGACGGTTAGGCGTCACCAAGAGCATCCGAGTAAGCTTGTGGATTCGCCTTGGAAGTTTGTATCACCCAATCCTTTGTGGATTTGCTAGTAAGTAAGCTTAGCTCATTTGTGGTGACTAAGTGGAGGAAAGTGGCTTGGAGTTGATAAGCCCGCCTTTCAATGGAGATGTAGCTCCTGTGTGGAGTGAACTTCGAGTTAAATCTTGTGTCTCTTGTTGTCGTTGTTCTTTGTGTTCATCTTGTTCATATTGCTCTAGCTAGTTATGTACTTGTCTTGCTTCGTTCTATCTTTCTGTTGAGCTCCTGCTGTAAGTAATTGCTTGTGAAGGTCTATAGTATCTAGAGTAACACTTCTCTTCAAATAGTTTGTTGTAATTGCTCCTAAATTCGCCTTGATTCCACTGGTTCGATTGTCATCGGAAATCTCCGGTAGCTAGCGGAAATTTCCGGTCCATTGGCGGAAATTTCCGAAAGCTACCGGAAATTTTGGTTTATTTAATATATTGTGGAGTTGCTTGTGATAATTTACAGGAACGCCTATTCATCCCTACCCCCTCTAGGCATAGTATTGATCCTTTCACAAAGAGAGTCTTTTGGGTGATTATACGACCTGCTACCATTTATACGATATAAATTAAGAACTAAATACCACATGTCATACATATATTTGGTAATTGAATGAAACACCAAGTGGCATGGAAGGGACACAAATCAACAAATAATGTACGCTCAACTGTATTAAAGGATATTTAACTAAAATATGTGGATCTAAAATATTAGATAAGATAGAAAATGCTTTGAAAAAAACCACAACTCACATCATTGTATGGTTTTATTAAAATAATATAAGTAAATAAAATTCAAATAACTCCAAATGGAACACCAATAGATAGATTATATTTTAGAAAACATTTCATGCTCATTTCATATTTTCTGATTTAATATGAATTACTTATCAATTTTAGGGATTAAATCTATTTTTATTAATATAGAACTATGCGAATCAAATATCCGACTGGACTATCCAGATTATCCGACCGGATATCCGATATCCAACGGATATTGACCTTCCTATATTCGAATCGGATATCCGAAAAATATGTCTAAATTTGCATCCAATATCTAAGAAAACATTCGGATATCCAAAAATATATCTGAATCACTATCCGTACCATTTTCATCCCTACTTTGGGTAGCCTAAACCTGTCTGAACCTTGCGTCTTGTGTTACGATCAAGCTTCTTGACTAGACGATCCTCTTTCTACAAATCTACCACTCGGGTATCCCCTAGTGGATTGCTGGGTCTTAGATACGACAGCAGCGACTTGGTGTCGAACACCTTGCAGGCAGAGCCTGCAGGGGCTCCCTGGTGGTGGTTGAGTGTTGACACTTTTTATGGTCCACTATCAAGATTGGTAATCCTGGTAATGGTGCAAGCAGTGTTTATTAGTATTCTTACAGCACAGGTATAAATCCGCAAGCGCACGAAAATACCGATATAGCATTTCACCTGGGAGTATTCCAAGGTATCATATTTATTTTCTCAGGAAAGCAATGGATAAAGAGTATTGACTAGTAACAAGGATGTACTACTAATTAAAGTACTGGCTAAGAAGGCGAGGATAAGGGGTATGCATATGACACACATAAGGAGAAATCTAGAATAAATGATAGAGACAGAAGAGCGGTCTAGTTAATGGGAGGACAACGAGACAGGAAATGATTCCTATATACTTCCAATGACATGAGATATCTCTAGCAAAGGTTACGGATAGCATGAAGAATGACATATATGATTCTTTCCTATTTCTATTATCTCAGCGTCGGGAAGCAGTGCACGCGACACGCAGAAGGGATGAGAAGAGGTGTCACACCTCCGCAGGAGGCTCCTACTGTCCGAGCTGAACGTGGTGGACTATATAGACTGTATATGACTGTCACCACCTAACAGCTACCACACATCCATGGGCTCGGATGCAAACCAATGTTACTATCTAGTCTAGCTAGCACACCTACACTAGACAATAACTACTTACTCTAATAGAAAAAGCAAGCAATCCAGCAGAGCAACAAGTATACAATTATACTCATCCACTCCACGAAGGATGAGGAACCAACTGAGATAAAAAAACTAGGAAGAACTTCCAGAGCTAGTCTAAAATAGCTATAACCAAGGCTCGACATTCCATACTTATTCGCAAAATAAATGCAGAACAAATGACTTAGGTAAATATGGAAGATAATATATTGAATACTCAGAGTCTTGCATAAAGAAAAGGAATAGATACAAGAGTTTTACCAGAACTCCAGAAGACGACTCCGGAACCCCGAGCGAAGCTCGACCCTGACTCTAACTACCAACTAGACTAGCCTAACTCTAAATCTTGAGAGAGAATGATTGGAGACTTGCTCCCAACTGGTGTGTGTTGAAGCTTAGCACGGGACCTTCCTTTTATAGGTGGATCAAGGCGGTTGAGGTGGAGTAACCGCCAAGGGACCCCGTCGATTTCCCTGGTTCGGCCGAACTGGGTCGGTTCAGCCGAACCAGTGGATCCACCTTCTTTGCATCTAGATGCTCAGGATTCAACCATAGAAGCGGTTGTGCATTGGGGGCGGTTCTGCTGAACTGGGCTTTCAGCCTAGTGACGCCCCCCTACACCGCATCTTGTTCTTGGATGCCTTGGGTTGCTTTTCCTTGGTGGACTTCTAGTGTTTGTGGCCCAAAGTTGAGTGTCGTTGATCCACATGTCCTGCTTTGTCATCGCTTGTTCACCGCTGACGTGGATCTTGTGTGGCCTCCCAGTTGTGCTTCGCTTCATGTGACGTGCATGGTTAAGGGGGGTAATCCAGCCAAACCAAGTCGAATCGGTCACTTCTACCCCCTTTAGCACATATTTGTCAGTAATATACCTACACAATGGATAATCACCAAAACTCGTGGAACTTTGTTAGAAATAAACCTAAGTGCATGGATTGTCACATATAAACTATTTTATTTCCAAGAATTGGTGGTCGAAAATCTGCCGTAACGATCGCCAACATGGAGTCGGGCATGGTGGTGTTGATGGAGGTCGGGGCGGTGGACGTCAGAGTCGGCGGTGGTGTGGTGGAGGACACCAGTGAGCTGAGGAAGGCCGAGGGCATCGCTGTATGGGTCGACGACACCATCGAGGTGGTGGTGAACAACTGCACGCGCTGGCGCCTACGCTCCATCTCACGCCGCGGCCTGGCGAACTCGAAGGCGGCCGCGATGCGCTTGACGTTGGTGGTAGTGGTGTAGGTGGCCATGTCAGTGAGCCACAGCGAAGGTGTGGTGGTGGAGGTGGGAGTCGAGGATTAGGGTTGGGGAATTTAGTAGATGTGGTGGCAGGTAATGGCTCCAAGATCAAATCCTTACATATCCAAGGTCTCCACGTCTGGGAATTACAGGATTCGACAGCGAACTGAAGAAAAAAATTCTTTGATTCATAGACGAACTTCGGTGGGACTCGAAGGAATTTACAAAGGGAACTGCTTTGAATATAAAATGTCTCTTGGATCGGACGGCATAGCTAGAGGGTTTCACCGGCGTCACCTATAGCGGATTGGCTCGGCAGCGCCGGCAGAGAAGAGAATCAGAGCGAGGAAGAGGAACAAGACATAAGTCTAGTTCATATTGTTAATCGTTGATGCCCTCTCATCAGACAACCAGCAGCATATAAGATTTATTACATGGGACAAGCCCACCACACAACAGGCTTGCAGGCCTACAACCCCAACCCGTATACTCCTATTACGGGCCTATTGGCCAATGGCCAGGTCATGACATGCAGTCCTCTGCTGAACTTACATTTTTGTGGGAAATAATGCTCGTGGTCTTCCTTCGCAGCTTATTTTCCATGGTGTTCTTCTGTTCATCAGCTAAACCATTGCATAATAGCCAAACAATATGGATACGTAGTAGATAATACAAGAGAAAGAAATTACAAAGGATGTGCACTTGATAATACCCCGGTAGCTCGGTTAATTTACACGTGAAAAGTTTTACGAATCTCCCAAACAGGGGCGATTAAGTTCTCCGGTCACTTTTTTTTTCTAAAATAAGGCCACCAAGTAACAGCACCACAGTTCAGCGTGTCTTGAACTAGTCCCACTCCATGTCTCCAGTCCGCTAGAAAAGGCAATGTCCTTATGTGGAAGAAATTACGAAGCCATCCCTCCAGATTCCAGAAAGGCTTACGTATGTGTTAGCAGCAGTGGGTATGGAGGTGAAGAACAAAGTGGGGATTGCGAGTACATGATTGGCGTATTCAGAATTCAGTTACAAACTTACAATTGTTCATGCCTCCCTCCCTTTGCTTCTCTGCTTAAGAACACCACAGACTCACGCCCGCGCCTCACAAACTCCAACTCTCATGCATGCTTACACATTTTACACGGGCCTTAGCCCACTCCGGCCTAGATAAATTCATACTGGACTGTCTTGCTCGCGCATGCCACACCGAGGCCCAGTCACATCAGCTGTTGAAAGGTGTAACATTATGCAAGCATAGTATTTTTCGGAAAGCAAAGTAGAAAGAAGAAAGCATCTGCGCTACTCTTTCAATTTTCCTCTGTGTGGTCACAAACGGGTGAACCACGAGACGGCGTCGTCGCCGGCGCGGCGCCTAGCGTGTTCATCTCGCGCCGCTGGCCCTCCGCGGCAGAGCGGGCAGGAGAGGCTGGTCTGGTCGAACCAGCCGTCGAGGCAGGCGGCGTGGAAGGCGTGCCGGCAGGCGAGCGTTCGCACGCGCTCACCCTCCGCGATAGCCGATAGGCACACCGTGCAGTCGTCGGCCGTCGCTGCGGTGGCGCCGTCCGCGGTAGAGATGTAGGATGCCGCGAGATAGTCCGCGAGCGCCACGAGCGCGTCGAGGCCGGAGAAACGGGCGGAAGCGGTGGTGGTGGTGTTCGGGTCGGCGCCAGGGGAGGTGACGACGACGGAAAGGAGGGACCCGAGCGCTGAGGCGAGGGACGCCAGGAGGAGCAGCGGCAAGGGCGCCGCGCCGGAGACGTCGTGGAGGCCGCTGGAGAGGCCCATGGGGAGCCAGCGATTGACTTGGTGTCTTTGGTGCCTGGTGAGGTAGGAAGCTAGCGTGTGCGCTTTTTTTCCTGCTGGTATTTTCTGCTCTCGGTGGGGGGCTTTGCTTACGTCGGGCAGTTGCTGGTTAGTTGGACGGCAACTTGCAACCATGCGAGTTGCCCCGGATGATGATGAGGCTGACGGACGGAAGGGTGGGGTTTTATAGCGGTGGGTGGTGGCCACTAGCTACTGCAGAATGACCAGGACTTCTTCTAGGTGTTTCGTGCGAAAGCTAAACTAAGCTTGGCGAATTATGCTGTGGAAGCACGACGATTATGGACCTTCAACATTCTACAAAACACTGATGGTACTTCAAATGAACATATGCAAAGAAATCAAGGGTGGCGAAAAGAACTGCCACTCAACTAAAGAAGGCTGCAAATTGTCAAAAAAAAAGGAATCATTAATGGGTCAAAATATCCAATAACAACTAACTTTATAAACAAGAGATGAGGTGACACCAATTGGAACGTGGATTAAGAGCCAAGGATGGTGTCTTCTCCTAACATGTAAATATTTCTTTCTAAACTAATTGCATGTTCGGGCTCTTCTTCTTAATTAATATAATATAGTTAGCTGCCTGTTATATAAAAAATAAATATTTTGTTTACCCATACTTTAATGATTCAAAAACGATTAGATACTAGCTTGTGACATTTAGTTTTTTGGAACAGCTAAATTTCGTATGTGTCTCAGACTTCAAACACCTAGATTTCCTCTTGGACATATTCTTCTACAAATAGGTGTCCATGCCGAGGGTGAGGTGACAAGAAAAACGTCTAATGTTCTTCTTAGTTCCTTACAACCTGAATTTTTTTTCATAACCACTGCTTACAATTGGAGAATTAATGCCTTGAAAAATCGAATCCAAAAGGTTAAGACCTTGGCTCGAAGAGGATAAGCTACAAAACTTTGCATCTCACAAATGGTTATTTAGAATAGCATTACCCTGTTATCATCTTTGTATTAAGTTCTTTATCAAGTGGCTACTCCATCCGTTTTAAAGTTGTTACCATTATTGCTTTATTCTAAGTCAAATATCTCTATTCTTGACCATCAATTTCTTGAAGCTCTTATATTTTAACTACGTGTGAGTTATATATTATAAAACTATTTCTCATGGCGAGTCTAAGGGCATTAATCTTATGTTGTTAAATTATATATGTAATTCTATAAATTAGTAATGGTCAAAGATATAAAGATTAGGTTCAGAATAAAGCTAGAGTGAAAAATAATATGATGTAGAGGAAGTAACTATAATTATATTGGTATTGATATATTAGAGTTTATTTTTTATTAATTATATGATTCCCAAAACGGATTTGATTACAATAGTAACTATTGACTGCAAGGAAAAGGTTAATAGTAAAAAACAACTTAATACTTAGTGGTGCAGTTGAGGTTAATCGCGTGCATAAAAGCTAAACTTCGTGAACCTTTTAGGTGTGAGAACGTTAATGTACGGCAAAATTTAGTACTTTTCTTTTGACAAATGGCATAATTCACAGTGGCGCATTTACACGGATAATGACAACAAATATTTGTAGCAATAAAACATAAAAAACATGTAGAATGTCCAGAAGCATCTTAGAAGTCTGCAGTTCAAGAACCATAGATTCACCCAACAAAATCGAAGCGACATGAAGCTTCAATAGAGACATATAATACTCTACATATTATTTTTTTTCTTTTTCCCTTTCTTTAGTCATTCGGTGCTGTGACTTTTTTTAATCATTTTTTTGGAGTGTGCGTCTTCTAAATTTTGTTTAACGTTTTTATTACCTGTCAGTTACAATAATTAGTTCATGCTGCAGCTATAACCATCTTATCTTGTGTGATTTTAAAGTATACTTCATGTACTTCATCTTCTATACGTCGAAGTGTTTTTAGGAGTGATAAAAAAACTGTTGAAACATGAAAGACACCAGGACGCTTTATACCATGATATACCATCATTTATTCCTTGTAGACATTTCCATACAAGTGCACTAGATGTTTCACGTGCCAACACAACAAGGCCATTGCAACACACCCTGATACAGAGGTTTCTCAGGTGGGGAACAGAGTGTTGTGGTGCATAACGGAGCGGCGGTCGGCAGCGGAAGTAAAATCGGCAGGACGCCCGCTAAAACCGGCAACATAGAGCAAATCGCCGTGAAAGGTACAGTGCAACCGCACCTACACGCGCAGAATCGCAGATGGCAGGGAGCCAGGGATACACGACGACAGCAAAGAGATTCTGCTGGTGCGTCGCTCCTCACTCCCCAGCTATCCAGTGATGGGACACTGGTGAGAGCGGAAAGTCTGGCCGTGCCTCGCCGCACGCCGCTGATCCTGGCAATCTGGCTCCACTGTATCTGTATGGCGAGCGGCGCGGGCCGTCGGCTCCATTTCTTTATCGCTTTCCCTTTCGCGGTTTCCCATCGAAAAACCAGCGACGGTGAGCGAGCTAGGCTGTGGCTCGCGGGGCAGCGGTACGTTCCAAGTTCTCGGCGAGGTCGATGGCCGCCGTAGCGCTTGATTGGAACTGTTGTCCGGACGGCGCGCGCGTAGGCGCGCGCCCATGCTTTCACGTGTTACTTGAGTTTCTCGTGGTTTGCCGACGCCGGCCTCTCGTCCTTTACCTGAATTCAACTATATTTTGACCACATCAAACTTAATTTATATTTTGCTCTTTGGAAACGACCTCAGCTGATCTATCTAAAAAACGCCTACCCACCTAAGCAAATCTATCCATAGAAGTTCTTAATATCGAGTATGTAAATTGTAGGATGTCTTTGTGCAGTTAAGCACCTCTACATTTGACCAATAATTTGATTGAAGAAACTCTATTTAGATCAGTCATTGTCACTAAACAATGTGTTCAAGAAAGTTCTCATAATATATTAAATCTTAAAATTCTTTTACGATTTCCAAATAAAAACAGCCATCTGTATTGGTAGACTCCTCAGTGTCAAACATATAGAGTATAATGGCCATTTACTTATTTTAAATCCTTTGCATGATACTTCCTCTATTTCTAACACGTTTATGACAAATCGAATCAATTCACTTCCTAAACGGTATACTCCCTCCGTATCGAAATATTATCGCCGTTGACTTTTTTCTACAACTTTGACCATTCGTCTTATTCAAAATATTATACAAGCACCATCCATTTTGTTTGTCACATGCTTTACTATTGTAGGTATTCCTTTTGCATATTTATGATAATTTTTTTGAATAAGACGAATGGTCAAAGTTGTAAGAAAAAGTCAACGGCGACAAATATTTCGATACGGAGGGAGTATCTAAAAATTAATGGAGATAGTATGTCTACGACAAAACAACATTAAAGATATATGTTTTCTTATAATTAATTAGAAGACATGCATCAATAAATCAACTAGAGCGAAATATCAGAATAGATGGAGAGACACTCGACTTTACCCTATGAGCATCTACCAGAGATTGGACACATTACTCAAAGAAATCCAAACAATGCAAGCACTCTAGAAATCCGAGTGGACAGATTTTACCTTAAAAAAATCTTAATAACTAATCAATTCGTTCTCGTCGATCAATGCTAATTAAGAAATAGATGAACTGGCTAGTTAGGCCATTCTTAGTGGAGATTTCATCAGCATTAAATACAATGTCATGTCAGCTTTTTTTTGATGATGTGGCAAACAACAAATAAAGAGAGAGATGAATTGAGTTTCATGGTGGTGAAATCTTGTGTACACTATTTTCAAGAGAGTCCGTGTTTTGCATGTAGTCTTGAAAACAACAAATAATGAAATTTTGCATTGAGAGTGAGCTATTTCAACTATGAATTAAATAAACTTTTGCTTATGTGGTATCGTTGAAAACATAAATATGAAATGAACATTGAGAATGTCCTTGTAAGCCTACCACATGATATCAAATTCTAATCTCTTCATCCCTCATAGACAAATCAATCTCCCAGGTGCGATAGCCCCTCCCAAAGTGTGCGGCAAAAGGTAATCAATCACTTAATCTCAAAAAAAAGGTAATCAATCACTTGTGGACCACCAACGTCCAACACCAGCCGATGAGGAGAGGTCACGTACGCCCCATTTGTAGAAAGTTCGGTGGCCTTCGCGCTGATTAAAATTAGCAGCGGATCGGATCAGCTACTAATTCGTGGATGACGTTGGTGCCCACTTCTTCTCAACACCTCGATGAATGGAGAACCACGAATGCCGGTGTCATTTACCAGTGGCTTGCGGTTACGTCAAGTTGAAGGTTTTCGTGCTGTCCGTCTGCATTGCTCGTGAATCGCGACGTCCTGGCTGTCCATGAATAGATAATTTTGGAGATGGCCACCGCGGCAAATCTTTTTGTTTGAAAGGAGAATCTTTCGTTTATCGCCCAGAGTTCAGAGGAGAACTCGAGACATGAACGGACGTTGTGGACGTTGTGGACGTTGTGGGTGCTCAAGACTTGCGGTCCCCATTTATTGCACCGAGATGTTAGTTAGGTCAGTCTCACTAAACATTTTTATTATATAATTATTTAGATCAGAAACCTGTTAAGGGAGATTCATGGTGATGCAACTTCTCTCACTTTTTTGAAATTCTGGCTTATTTCTTCTATACTACATCAGCATATTTAATATCGTAAAATTTCTTATAAAACTCCCACTGAGACTGATCTAAAGTGTCCCCACATGTCTCTGGAGGCATGTGTAGACGAGGACGTCTCCTATGATTTTGAGCTTTTTGGTGGATTTAGTGTTTCTCTGTCCGCTCTGTATTTGATCTACTCTCTCCGTTGAAAAGGAATACAACTTGCTTTCCAACAAATCAATTAAATTCAAATTTAAAAATTACAATTGCTAAGGTACACCGAAATGAATATATACCATTGATCTTATAGCATATTACTTAGGAGGTAATAGGTTATAATTGATTAAAAATAAAAAAATATAGAAAATATCTTCCTATTAGATCTAAACCTACTCTGTAACTTCCATGCATGATGTACTAGATTAGATCTAATCCTTTTTCTTAGCGTACATTTTTTTCTAGATATGTATTTTTTTTCTTGTTTGTGTTGTAGTGAATGTGTTGGCGTGAATGTCTTGGCCGTGTGCCTGTTTTAATTTTCGTTGCCATGTGGTGCCGGGTGTATTGGCATGCCTGTTGTGCAGCTGTGTTGGACGAGCTGGCCTAATTTTCGTGGCAAGTGAGGTACTGGTCCCATGTGTTGTAGTTTTTTTTAGCGACCGTGCCTAAACACGTTTTTATTAAGAGTCTGTGTTGTAGTGAATGTGTTGGCGTGAATGTCTTGGCCGTGTGCCTGTTTTATTTTTCGTTGCCATGTGGTGGGTGTTGGCATGCCTGTTGTGCAGCTTTTTTCTTTTTTTGAGCGAATGTCTGTTGTGCAGTTGTGTTGGACGAGCTGGCCTAATTTTCGTGGCAAGTGAGGTACTGGTCGTCGTGGCCTTGTTGGGCCGGTAGTTTTTTTTTTCTAACTAACGTTACATGACAGGTAAGGAAAAATAATCGTATGAAACCCAAATCGTGAGAGGTGTTCAGATCTAATTTCGGTAACGTGAACATTTTATAAAAATGCACATGACAGTTACTACTAGATTACATATACACATGAAACTTTTTTTGTGACATGTGATATGTCCAATTTGTTTAGAGAAGAAGTATTATATAATTGAAATGGACAACGTATATTGTAATCACGTTCTCAACAATTCATATCGCAACCATACATATCTATGCGGTTCCTTCAACGAAATAATCGGCATATGCTGCATTCATATCTTTCCTGTTTTCTCTCCGTGCATGCAGATCTAAAATGGACTCACTCCATGTATACAGATCTAGAGAAACTCCAACAGGTTAAATTCTACTCTCTATATTTTCATTTAGCTAGCTATTTAGCTAAGATTCACTCTCTAAATTACAATCAATTCCAACAGACTAGTCAAATCATACTTCAGCTTATATACGGTCCTTGATGTGCCCCACATGTCATTCTCACTTCAGTCTTCTTCCTCCCATCGATCCCCTCCGTCTCCCACGCACGAGCTTCTCCGGCGTCCGGCGAGCCGTCCCGCTATCGCCGCCGCAGCTCCAAGATCCCCCACCCAGCTTGCCGCCTCCTGCGAATTGCCGCCACTGCAAGGGCCGGCCGCCCGGGTCGCTTCCTCGCCTTCTCCTGCGCCGCTGCTAGGGCCGCCCGCCCGTCCGCCTTGCCGCCTCCTACGCGTCGCCCTCAGCGTGCGGCGCGTGGTGGGCCACGAGGTTCCCTCCGACGACGACCTCGACGCCGTGGCCGCGCAGCCTCTGACCCCCGGTTGGGACCACGAGCTCATGGAGGCGTTTCTCTCCCTGACGCTGTCCATCTTCTCCTCCTCTCCCTCACTCCGCTCATCCTCTCCTCTTTGTCACGCTCCCACCGCTAGAAGACCGCGACGCGGGGCCCGTCCCTATCGCTAGTGGCTTGGGCTTGGCGTGGCTCCAACGCTGGGCTCACGGCGGAGCACGGGTGCGACGGCGACAGCGGCCGAGCTTGAGGGCGCGGTGTCGGGGTGGACGCGAGGGCGGGGCGGCTCCTCGCGGCGGCAGGCACCCCCTTCCTCCTTGGTACACGCGCGCCCGCTTTCTAAAGGTTAGCGGCGCAGCGTGCTCCAGTTCGCCGACCTGCACGGCGTGGGGGCTTCAGTTATGCGGCGAGAACAATAAGGTCAGTCGTCTCCAGCCATGATGGCGTCCACTTCTGCCTGCTTGGGAGGCATCCTCTATACTCCAGCGTCGCCGGGCCTTCTACCAGCACCTGGGCATCTCCGTCCCCACCGCGGCCTTGCCGACCGCTCCTCCCCATTAAATAAGGACCGCCAAGAAATCAGTACAAATACAGAGCAGGCCACCAAACAAGCTCAGCGACAATGTGGGGGCTCATCTTCTCAGCACTTCAGGTGGCTAATCCTATTTGATCTGCGTTTCCAGTTTTATTTACACTGTTCTCCGTAGTCCATTCTTCCAGTTGCATAGAGATTCAGCCAATTCCTTCTCTAGCTGTTCCATGACTCCATTCTTTCATTTAATTGGCTGCAGTCCAGTCCAGTTCTAACATGGCTTAAGCCCACAATCTGAAGAAATTGCAGTTTGCATCTTTATCTGAATACTGGTTCTTAAGTTACTTATCATCATTACGCCTACTATCCTTTGTTTAACTTGATTTTCAGAGTACAAGAAATTTATGTGTTCCTTTATTTATTTTTCCCAATGATCTGACAATCCACGGCAGAGTTTTCTACCAAATCATCATTACTTTCATTAGCAAATCTTCACGTGCTCTTGCTCTACCAATGCATAATTGTTCCTTATCATTAGAAGTTTCAGACTTTCCACCTGCGTTCTGTGATGTACTTCCTGGATGCCCCTTGTGTATACATCACCAACACATATTATTGACCTAATGTTCATGGGTTGGATTTTCATTTCTTTTGATGAAAAGTTGTGTACAAAAGAATACAAGGAACACTTATGAGGTAATGGGTTACAACCATTTCTACATGAAGCAATTATATCAATGTAAGAAATGATTGTGTCGACGAATTATGTCACGCACGTCTGCTTGGGGGTACCCCAGAGAGTAGATTTGAGGGTCTCGCCTAGTTCTAGGAACGACAGTGTACGGACAACACAAGATTTAGACAGGTTCGGGCCGCGAGTAGCGTAATACCCTACGTCATGTATGCTGGATTGTATTCCTCGTACGATTGTGTATGATTGTCTTGTCTCTGTCGAGCTAGGAACCCCTGCCCTCTTTTATATATCCAGGGGGCAAGGTAAGTCTCCTACTCGGTTACAATTTGGGAGTCCTAGTCCTAGTAGGAGTACACGAGTAGTTGTCCGAGTAGTTCTACTAGGACTAGGTCTTCTGTCTTGAGGGTACCTGGGGATGTATATCCCACAACTACATAAAAACCAGCTCCAGCTCCAACAACTCCACATTTTTCAGCTCCACTCCGCCTAGTTCAATTAATATGGAGCTGGCTCAACGTGTTTGGCTACAAATGCAACTCCAATGTAACTCCAGCTCTAGAAAATATAGGATATGATGGGAAATATCTTTCTTGTCCTTCCACTGATTCGAGTAGTTCAGTGGCGTGCACCGAGTAGGTGCACCCATTGGGTGTAGCCCCCGAGCTTCGAGTAGTTTTGTAAAAAACTAGTCGAAGGTCTTGAATTGATCAACAATAGGCACAAAAAATGTGTACCCCTTGAGTATAGCCCCCGAGCCTCGAAGCGGATGTTTACATTCGGTCCGAGGGTCAAGAACATAATCTTTAAAGAAGCTTCTTGTTTAAAGTACTTGGCTGGTGCCAAGTTTCACTGATGTGAGTGCCTCGCCGTTTGAGTACCGACTGGTGCCAGTACTCGTCTCCATGTCTTAGCTTGTGATGTTTAGCCCCCGAGCTTCAAGCGACTAGTTAAAGTTGTCGGGGACATCCCGAGGGGGTCCCCTAACCATCGGGGTAAACACCCTTAAAAACGCCAAACCAAAGAGGTTAGGGTAAACAACGACCCAAACAAAACCTGGGCAACACGGCCCACCACCGCTCATCGCGGCCCAAGATGTCGCTCCGTCTCGGCCACCGAGGGGTTCGAAGTAGCGAGACCCTATTTCCGCCTCGCTCGAGGTCAGCAGCCCCCTCGAGCAGGCTTGACCCTGATCTCCGCCTCGCTCGAGGGCCGTGACCCTCTCGAGCCCAAACTCCGCCTCGCTCAAGACCTCCTCGGCGCAAGCACCAAGACGCTCAACCACTCCGCCCGGCAGCCGCATTTAAATCCCGCCCCGCCGGTCCGGGGCCAAAGTCAAAAGGGAGCCCCGCACCACGCCGCTGACACCACGGAAGCCCACTGTTGCACCTACTCTGGTCACTGTGCGACCACGCCGCGGGTACGCTGACGCACGCGGCACTGTGCAAGGCTCTGAGCGAGCTGGCAGGCGTCATTCGACACCACTGTTACGCCAACTCCCGTCCTCCCCCGGCCGTGAGGCCCTCGAGAGGGCATTAGGCCGCCCTCGAATAGCGTACGGGCGACGACCAGGGGCGGACTCCGGGCAGACGCGCCGTGCCAAGTCACCTCGGCAGACCTCAGCAAGCAGGACCACCTGCCCCCGTCATCGTCATACGGGCTGGCAGGCGTCATTCGGCACCGCTGTTCCACCAACTCCCGGTCATTTCCCGACGAGGCGGGCATGCCGCGCACTGTGGCCGGCAGGGGCCACAGTTCCATCCCCTGTTTCACCTGCTCCGGTCCTTTCCCACGGCACCACCTCCAAGGGGGGATGAGGGAGCCTCGAAGGAACGTACGGCCTGCAGGCGAATATCAACGGAAGCTCTCCCGGCCCCTCGAAGCCGCACCAAGACACGCATGGGGACGGCCGCGACGCCCGGTGCCACGCCCCACAGGACATTCCACTGTAGCAGCAAACAGTACCCGCATTTGTAAGCCCCCTCTCCTTGGTATATAAAAGGAAGAGGCGGGCACCCTTTCAAAGGAAGAGGGAGAAAAAAAGGAGAAGATGGCCACATCCACGATAGAGAACACATACACACCCATTGCGACATTGGCATTCAGCCTCAATCACCCACCCACACAGGGACTTGGAAGCCTCGCTTCCTCTCCCGCCGAGCTTGTAGCCCCCCACTGCAAGCACCCCGGTGCAAGATAGTATAGTGCCCAAGAGCACGCCTTGCTGGACGTACGGCCCCGTGGCCGGAACCAGGATAAATCCCTTGAGTCATTGTGCCAGCTCTTGCATCAACCGGTGAGGGACAGGGACACAGCGCATTCTGTTAGGCGTTAAGGTTGGTCGGCCAATCTCAGCACCGACAATA
>OAMR01000504.1:168535-178778 GCA_900205405.1 Echinochloa crus-galli
CAGTACTCGTCTCCATGTCTTAGCTTGCGATGGTAGCCCCCGAGCTTCAAGCGACTAGTTGAAGTACTCAGCATGTGAACACCGACTAGTATAAGTACCCGATCGGCTGCGCAACGTCATGGAGAGGTGAAGTGGTGCCAAGTCTCACTGGTGTGAGTACTCAACTGTGAACCCTGTAGTTTAAATATATTGGATTAGTAGAATCGGATCAAGAAAAGTCCATGAAGGATAATAATAGCATGTTGTAATGCATGTTTAAGCTGTTAAACTCATTGCTCTTGTTAGACTTTTAACCACTCGAGTAGTAGCCCTATTAGGTTTAAACACTTGGTCCCGCTTAACCATAGCCCGCAAACGTGAGACTGGTGTCTTCTTTGACGTGTAGGCGTGTAGGTGTTGCGAAGGAGCCGAAGCTTCACGAATTAAGGTGCATGCTACTGAGCGGTGTTGGTTATTAAGAGTAGACAACAAGCATAAAGTAGTCGACATGCGACAAAAGTATGCGTGGTACGCAAAAAAGTAGTCGATTAGGACTTTTCTCCTATTGGAGAGGTCGCGCGAGGGGTTGTAACCCATCGGCGAAGAATCTTTAATCTGTAGATATAGCCTCCGAGAGCCCTACGTAGTTCGATGCTCCAAGTCCGCGGGCTAGTGCCATCCGTAACTCGATTTACCGAATACCTGGGCATAATCATGACATGCTCTACAGTCGGCGATAGTATGGCCCAGCATGTGTATAACAAGCTCATAAAATTATTATAAAGAAAATAATTATTAAATAAGACTTAGCTTTGTTTGCGGACGATTGTCAACGAAGCCGCGGCGGTTGGCGATGAAGCCGACTAGTCGAGGTCGGCCCCGACTAGTTGTTGATGAAGTAGACTAGTCGAGGTCGGCCCCGACTAGTTATTGACGACGCGATAGCCGCTCTCGACTAGTTTTAACTAGTCGAGATGAGTAGTCGAAGTAGTCGTACACCAAGTCGATGCGGCCGGACGTTTATGTAGTCGTACTCATGTACATCTTCTTGTGTGCGACAAGCGGAGATCTTGGAACTTATAGCATTCTGGTAGGTTGTCGTGTGCTTGCAGGAGAACTCCACCAAGAGGCTTAAATCGCATGGATATCTGCCAGAGAAGCAGCAGCAACAACTTCTCGGTTTTGATGCTTGTTGCATGCAGCTCTCTCTTTCATCCGATCTCCTTGAGTGGATCAATCTGAAAACGACTTGATAAATTAGGCCGTGTTTAGATGCCGAATCGGGGAGGCTGATTCGGGCCTGCGGCCTGACAGGCCTGCCTCCGGCTCCTGTAGCGTTTCGTTTGTTTGTGCGAAAAATTGTCCAAAAATTTATCAATTAGGCTCAAAATATTCGTCTCGCAGAGTACAACAAAACTGTACAATTAGTTTTTGACTTTATCTATATTTAATATTCCATACATGTTATGACATTTTGATGTGACGGAGAATCTTCTTTTTACATAGTGTATTTGGGAGTTGCTTTTGGGGAACTTTTGGGATCTAAACGCGCCCTTAGTCTGCACACTGCCTATTCTGCGGTATGGAGTATCTTGGAATCTTGGGCAGATTATTTTAGATTTCCGCATCGGACTCTGACGCTGTATACTTTCGTTGGTTGCCGCAATACGAAATCGAGCCTGTCCTGTTGACACTTGGTCTGCTCCGCCTGAACAACTCCGAACCAATACGGCGAGTTATTTTGACATCGACTTTGCTTCGGACACGACGTTAGAACGTGAGCAAGCCAGCAATCAATCGACGTAGAGCAGCAACAGCTTCCAGACGAGTAGCCGGATAGGTTGAATTTGGTTGAAGTTTGATCCCATCGCGCCTAATGTTGAACTTCGACGAGTAGGCCCCACGGTGGGCGCCAAAGTGTCGACGAAGTATGTCGCGTACGTCTGTCTGGGGGTACCCTAGAGAGTAAATTTGTGGGTCTCGCCTAGTTCTAGGAACGACAGTGTACGAACAACACAAGATTTAGACAGGTTCGGGCCGCGAGTAGCGTAATACCCTACGTCCTATATGCTGGATTGTATTCCTCGTACGGTTGTGTATGATTGTCTTGTCTCCGTCGAGCTAGGGGCTCCTGCCCTCTTTTATATATCCAGGGGGCAAGGTAAGTCTCCTAGTCGGTTACAATTTGGGAGTCCTAGTCCTAGTAGGAGTACACGAGTAGTTGTCCGAGTAGTTCTACTAGGACTAGATCTTCTATTTTGAGGGTACCCGGGGATGTATATCTCACGTATTGTCCTCTAAAATTCATCGGCTATGCTTTCTCTCTTAAGTATAGATATGATGTGTGCCTCTAACTAGTAACAAGACTGTCTTAAGTATAGATATGATGTGTGCTCTAACTAGTAGCAAGAGTGTGACACTCACGGTCGTTCTTTAGAAATGAAAAGCAGTGGGCTCACAACACAAGGTCGAATTTGGATACACAATGCAGCAATATGCTATGCAGGTAGTCACTGCTTAATATGCTATAAAGTAATCACTGCTCACACATTTACGAAGGTTTCGAGAGAGAAAAAACAACCATATTTGCTCCACCAATTAGGTACATACAGTATATAGTGCTTATTAATTACAAGCATTTCTCCGGTGCTTACAAGCAAGTTGATTTGTTTGCCTTTCCTTTGGCTCCTTCTGGTTATTTGCCCCGTCTCGGGTGTACTGCATCTGAACAGCTCCGGGGCTCGCGTGCTGCCGATAGCGATCATTCGATCATGCTGTGTCTTGGTATGATCCTGTAGTACGTGGCATTTACATAATTTGTTAACACCGGAACAGTGAGGATTTTTTTTACAATCCATCCCCACCCAATCATCGAATAGTTGCGGGAAATGGAGCTTAGATTATATAGATTCACTACAAATATGCATATCGTTGTCCTTTGGAGTAATTTTGAACCTGAAGTGAAGATATAGGCCCATCGCAGGTATCTATCATTCTCACCACCCTGGCCTGTGATTATCCAAGTGCCCAGTTACATAATAATAAAATTGTCCAGATATTTTTTTGAGATTACACAGTACAACACAAACGCTCATACACGTACGCACACTCACTCCTATAAATACACGGACGCAAACCCTATCCCTATGAGCACCTCCGAAGGACTGAGCAGAGCACCAGCAGATCCTAGTAAATCCCACGAAAAAGTGCGAGCATCAGGATTTGAACCCTGATGGATAGCGTCCCACTAAACCGTCCTACCATTGGACTACAAGTCAATTCACATAAAATTTCCCAGATATGCTCTATCAGATGATCGGCTGTCACAATGTGACATTTGGGTTGAATTGTTTTTATCCACTCTGCACCTGAATTCTATCCATTGTATAAATGTCTGTTTCCCTGCGGTCCACTACGTAACATAGAAATTGGGCATGCACTTTACATCTCCAAATTCAGTTGCAGAAGAAAATCACCACCAAAACAAAGCCTGGCCCAAACTCACTGATGCACCGCATCACCAACACTACGGGAATGACTCACATTGGCACCGGTGCTACCCTTCCGGTGCTAGCACCGGGTCAAGGTGGGAGCAGTAGCCAAAAATATTAGCATATTTGCGTGTTGTGGGATTCGAATTCAAGACCTCTTGGCTCGCGCGTGTGCACCCACCTAACCATCTCACCTATACAGCACATGTAATAGAATAAAAGATGCGCTCCTTTTGAAGTAGCATGTGACACCCACATTAGCACCGGGTCGTAACACCACCCGGTGCTAAAGGGTCACCCTTTAGCACCGGATCGTAACAACAACCGGTGCAAAAGGGGACTTTTAGCACCGGTTGGTGTTACCAACCGGTGCTAAAGGGTCCCCGGGGGTACTCCAATTTTACGTCCGGTGCTAATGTTGTATTAGCACCAGTTATTGAGTGCACCGAGGCATATAGGCTGGACGGATGTGAGTTTTTCTGATAGTGCAAATGTCACGCTGGGAAGCCCACACAATCTACACGCCTACTAAAACCAGCCAGCAATTGAAATCCAAAGCAGCATGTCGTGGGCCAACTGACCCTCCAACGATCGGCGCTGCGAAGCGCGCTAACCAACAATATTTTTCTCTCAGCAGAAATTAGCACCAGCCACCAGCCAGCCAGCAGTATTTTTCTCTCAGCACAAATCAGCACTAGCCAAATGAACGGACTGTTGGCACTCCTTACGGCCTACAGATAAATCCGCAAGCGGACGGATACCAATGTAGCTTTCACCCGGGAGTATTCCAAGGTATCGATTTCCACGGGGAACAAGAAGTGTACTAATCCTAAACTAAGTTGTCCTAGGTAGATGGAAATGGAGTGAATGGTATGGATGAGGTGGATGACAACAACAAAGAGAGAAGAGAAGTGAAAGGGATTAGCCCAAATCTCTGTACCCATCGCATCCCGATCGATTCTGAAGCTATGCCGTCTCGGGAACCTCAAAGGCGGCTAAACAATGCCATGAGAGAGGTTGTGAAAAAGGAAGTTCTCAAACTCCTACACGCTGGGATCATCTATCCAGTTCCCAATAGTGAGTGGGTTAGCCCAGTTCAAGTCGTTCCTAAGAAGGGAGGAATGATGGTGGTGCGCAATGACAGGAATGAGCTCATTCCTCAGCGCACCGTCACTGGATGACGTATGTGCATTGACTATCGTAAACTCAACAAAGCCACTAAGAAAGACCACTTCCCCCTTCCGTTCATAGACGAGATGCTGGAACGATTAGGAGGGTAGAGAGGGTACAGGTCTGGTAAGGGTATTCTACCGACTACTGAGCAGTTCAGAGGATACGAACAGATACTTGCTTCGGGACTACAGGGCATCCGACACACAGAAAGGGATGAGAAGGGGTGCCGACTACCCTGAACCTTGGGTCCTAAGTCACCGGAACTAACGTGATGGGCTACAAAGACCGTAAGGGCTGTCACCACCTTATTTTGTACCTGCACATGGGACAATCACCAAAACTTGTGGAAATAGTCAGTAGTAAACCCTATAGCTATGGTGTGTGCCTCTGTTGTGTTCATTTTGTACTTGGTTGGAGGTCGGAAATCGGTCCGTAATGACCGCCAACAAGCTCCCCCAGACTTAGATCTTTGCTCGTCCCGAGTAAAGAAATTAAAACAGGAGCAAGATCAAAGTAAGGGTTCTTTCATAACATGAATACTTGCATAATGAGTATATCAAACTTTTCTCTCATACCTGTGAATTTGTAGTGGCTATCCCCTGGATCTTGGGCGGTTGATAACTGGAACGGCTCTTACAACAAATTCCTCTTGCTCATCCTACACTCGGGGTTTTTCTCTTTTTTTTTCACAAACAAAATGACTGTTGTCCCTTCATCCTTAACACTCAGCTCTCTGGAGCTCCTCCCTTTCACTCACTCTCTTTTGTATTGCTGTGTCCCTCAAATGGTGGCCGTGTCAAGTCATGTATTTCTGTCGAGCTGAAGATTGGTTCCCAGAGTTTCTCACTATTGCCCTCGGTCAGATTGCAGGTTGAAGATGAGGAGTCCATATCGGTCTTCAGCCTCGTGACCCCTTTCTTTTCTCTTCTCCCCTTCGGGATATTTTTTTTCATTGGGACTTTCAGGAGTCCTTTATTTGCTTTTTCTCACTATTCTTTCTTTTTTTCAGGGTATCACCGAGGCATGAAGACTTCCACTATACTCCGATGATAGATTTGCTTGCAACCGGTCTGAGGCAACGTGGTCACTCTGGGGACTCAAAATTCGACAAGACATCATACTAGGCATGGCAGGTTTCAGGAGTAAACTCTCAAACATATATGTAATGTGGTATTTGTGGACAGGATGAAGGGATAGAGTTTGATTTTTATATTTTCAAAATTAAATTCTCCCGAATGTAAGAATGAACAAGTGGTTCGTTTTATCGATTCATATCACAATTGTCAACAACTTAGATCAGGGGGGTCCTAAAATGATGATTTTTTTCACAGGCACTAGATACTAGGTTTGAAATAAACAATAGGCAGCAACATGTTATAAAAGAAAGACCAAGTTCGTTTCGTTTATGTGATGCATATATTTTCAAAATTCTGAAACGTGACAACACATGAAGAATAAACAGGGGGGAATGGTGCAAACCAGCGTGCAGGTGCGCGAGAGGGGGCAGCCGGGCTGGTTCGGCCGAACCAGCCAGTTCGCCCGAACTGGCCTGGTTCGGCCGAACTGGCCTCGGGGCTCTGTCCTTCGTGCCATGAGTTCCTGTGTTGTCCTGTACTCGTGCAATCTTTGTTAATCAAGGCATACTCCGGGTGGCTCAAATGCACCAGCCGGAGTGTGGATATTTTTTTTATTTCTCGCAACCAATTCTAACTTTATTTATTCATCAAACCTATGCATTGAAACAAATATTGGGAAGGGAAATGAAATTCAGAGCACCCTAAACATGAATCTAAATAAATAAATAAATCAAACAACTAGCAACCCAAACTAACTAAACTAGTGGCGCTCTATCTAACAACGGACGACAGCGGGACACTACTCTGAAGGCGGTCCAAAGAGATCCTCGTGTCCCGTGGCCTTGAAAAGCCTCTTGAGCTTCGCACACAGGGCTTTGTGGAGGAGTTCCATCTTGTCCTCCCATTCCATGCGCGCGAGCTCGCCCTCCGCCACCTTCTCATCCAGGTGGTTGATCCTCTGCTTCACCAGCGCCAGCTCCTCCTTCAGGCTCTCCACGGTGGGTGGCTTCTCCCCATCTTCATTGTCCTCCCCGTCGAAGAACTCCATGTCCCCGGGCAGCCCTTTGATGGCCGGGGGCTGTCGGTGGCGCCGCACCCTTGGGTGGCGCCATGGAGGAGAGGACTGGGACAAGTCCCCTAGCTCTATCTCGTCCCGCTTAAGCGGCGGAACAAGAACCTTGCCGTATCCTCCCCACGGCTTGCGTTCCCCTTTGATGACGAACCGCAACGGCTTCCCCGGGTCGTCCTCCGGGATTGCTTCGGCCTTCCCCTTGAGCAAACACAGCCCCAAGTCTGACACCCTTGAGGAGGATGCCGACCTCGGGCGCAGTTCGCCCATGGTAGGCCTTGGCGAAGGCGAACGCGGAGGCTTCTTGATCCCTTTGGTCGGGGCGAGGAGATCGCTAACCATGGCACGCAGCGGAGAGTCGTGGCGCTGCGACGAGGTGCGCGACGGTGTCCTGCCTCGCGGCTTCTCTTCTGTCATGTCGACGTCCGAGATCCGGAAGGCTTGCTCGTGAGCGGAATCGCCGTTCCGGCTGACGTAGCTCGAGCCTTGGGCTGAGGAGATGCCCTTGGATGAAGAAGAGGCCATGGTGGCTATGTTCTATGGATGGAGTTGGCTTAGATGAGATGGGAAAAGTCGACGTGAAGTCTCTGTTTTCATCGGGGATTTTCCCGATCGAAAAACGACTCTCCCGACGTTTTCCTCGCATGGATCGGGATATCTCCAACTGCAGGTGAATCGGGGCGTGCATATTCGCCCCTGGGGTCAGGGGGGCCAGTTCGCCCGGACCAATTGGTTCGGGCGAACTGGGCCAGTTCGCCCGAACTGGTCCCAGGGCTCCCAGGTGCATGGCCCGCTCTGTGTTTCGAAGTTTTGGTCAGGGGAGGTTTGGTCAAGGTGGTTTTCAAGGTTATGGCCCAGGAAGAATTGAAGGTGATGGATCCGGGCCGGGGTTCTACGGACAGGGTTCAGAGTTCAATGAACTCAACGACATCCAATTCATCGAGTGGCGGAGGCTCCGGTTCCAGGAAAATCTTCAACCTCTGTCTGTTGACCTTAAAGGTGTTTCCGTCCTCGCCTTGTGGTAGGCTCTCTCTCTCATTTCATCCAATTCGGCCAATTGGATCTTCCACTTGAGGCCGGCAGCTGGAAGGTTCATACCCCACTTCCTAATGGCCCAATGAGCTTTGAACTCCATCTCTACTGGTAAATGGCAGGTCTTGCCATAGACTAGCTGATAAGGAATCATGCCTATTGGCGTCTTATAGGCCGTACGATATGCCAGAGCGCGTCTGGGAGTTTATCCTTCCATTGCCTACCCATTTCATTTACGGTTTTCTGCAGGATGTTTTTGATTTGTTTGTTTGATGTTTCTGCTTGACCGCTAGTCTGAGGGTGATAGGGTGTAGCCACGTTATGCTGCACCCCCAGACTTGAAAGATACTTACGGAAGGCTGAATCGATGAAATGAGATCCACCGTCACTAATGACTATCCTAGGAACGCCGAAACGTGGGAAGATGTACTCATGAAACATTCGTCTCGCGTTCCTAGAATCAGCGGCCGCACAAGGCAGGGCTTCCACCCACTTAGAGACATAGTCTACCGCCACTAGGATGAACTGGCAACCCTCGGAAATTGGGAAGGGACCCATGAAGTCCACTCCCCAAACATCGAAAATCTCTACTTGGAGGTTGCTAGTTCCCCAAACATCGAAAATTTCTACTTGGAGGTTGCTAGTGAGCGGCATCGCGTCTCTAGTGTTAATGTTTCCGTGTTTCTGGCAGCGGGGGCACCGCATGACGAATGCTCGTGCATCTTCGTACATGCTGGGCCAATAAAACCCACTCTGCCAGACTTTGAGGCTGCATGGCACCTCTCTAGGATTTGGTATGCCTCATGTGCAGGGATGCACCTTCTGAGGAGTCCATCACTACATATCCGGAAAAGGTACGGGCATCCCAGAGGTGGAGTCGGCTCTCATAAGCTAGCCTCTTCCTGTTTTCTCCAGGAGGGACATACCCCGTCACCATGAAGTTTACTATGTTGGCGTACCACGGATCGCCAGTGGTGACCTTAAGGAGGGTGTCATCCCGCAGGTAGTCGTCGATCGGAAGATCAGACGGTACTTCCATGAGGGACAGGTGGTCAGCCACTGAGTTCTCTACTCCCTTCTTATCTCTTATCTCGATGTCGAACTCCTGGAGTAGCAGAACCCAGCGTATAGTTGAGCTGAGGGCTAGTGAGCGTTTTGCTAGCGTAAGAGATAGCATAATGCTTCTTGTCCTTAGTTTGGCCCAACACAGCTCCTACCGCATAGTCGCTCGCATCACACATGATTTCAAATGGGATGCTCCAGTCGGGAGGCTGGATGATGGGAGCGGAAATGAGCGCCTTTTTGAGGGTGTGAAAAGCGGCATAACACTCCTCATCGAAAACGAAGGGGACATCTTTGGCTAAAAGATTGGTCAAGGGCCGAGATATCTGGAAAAAGTTTTTGATGAAGCGCCTATAGAATCCGGCATGACCAAGGAAGCTACGGATTCCCTTAACGTTTGTGGGAGGTGGAAGTTGCTCAATCACTTATAGTACTGATAGCCAGAGAGTACCATTTCTTCGCTCCTCCCGTTAATGAGAACGGGAATAGCTTCCATTTGAGTGTCTCTTGTGTCATGCCCGCAATGGTCAGGCACGAATAGAGTTGCTCAAACTCGTGCAAATGCGCGTATGGACTCTCGGCCTTCGTTCCTGAGAACGATTGCTCACGAACCATGGCTATGAAGCCGGGACGAATAGGCGTACGTCCCATAAGGGCATGTGAACGTGGTTTTACTCTGGTCTTCAGGATGGATTGGGATTTGGTGATATCCAGAGTAACCATCAAGGAAACAGAAGGAGTGTTTGGCTAGCCGTTCAAGCATCTCGTCTATGAACAGAAGAGGGGAATGGTCTTTCTTGGTGGCTTTGTTGAGTTTACGATAATCTATGCACATACGCCACCCGGTGACAGTGCGCTGAGGAATGAGCTCGTTTTTGTCATTGCGCACTACCATCATTCCTCCCTTCTTTGGAACGACCTGGACGGGGCTAACCCACTCGCTATTGGGAACTGGGTAGATGATCCAGCGTGAAGGAGCTTGAGAACTTCCTTCTTCATGACCTCTCTCATGGCATTGTTCAGCCGTCTTTGAGGTTCCTGAGACGGCATAGCTTCAGAATCGATCGGGATACGATGGGTACAGAGATTTGGGCTAATCCCTTTCAGGTCTTGGAGAGAATATCCTAAAACCGATCGATTCTTCTCCAGAACAGTGATGAGTTGTTGGGTTTCTAATTCGGAGAGCTTATCACTGATGATTACTGGAGTTTGCTTATCCCCAAAGAGGAAAGCATACCTAAGTCCAGGTGGAAGCGGTTTGAGCTCGATTGGGGAAGGTTTTGGAGTTTCGTTTGTATCGAGCTCAATCGGAGGGTGTGTTTCCTCCTGTCTCTTATACACATCTCCGGCCAGTTCGGGCA
>OAMR01000504.1:181848-209844 GCA_900205405.1 Echinochloa crus-galli
GACAATCACCAAAACTTGTGGAAATAGTCAGTAGTAAACCCTATAGCTATGGTGTGTGCCTCTGTTGTGTTCATTTTATACTTCGTTGGAGGTCGGAAATCGGTCTGTAACGACCGCCAACAGGGATGCACCTTCTGAGGAGTCCATCACTACATATCCGGAAAGGTACGGGTCATCCCAGAGGTGGAGTCGGCTCTCATAAGCTAGCCTCTTCCTGTTTTCTCCAGGAGGGACATACCCCGTTACCATAAAGTTCACTATGTTGGCGTACCACGAATCGCCAGTGGTGACCTTAAGGAGGGAGTCGTCCCGTAGGTAGTCGTCGATCGGAAGATCAGACGGTACTTCCATGCGGGACAGGTGGTCAGCCACTGAGTTCTCTACTCCTTTCTTATCTCTTATCTCAATGTCAAACTCTTGGAGCAGCAGAACCCAGCGGATAAGCCTTGGTTTTGCATCCTTTTTGGTCAGAAGGTAATTCAGAGCAGCGTGATCTGAATAGACTATGACCTTGGCCCCAACAAGGTAGGACCGGAATTTGTCTATAGCAAATACAACCGCTAAGAGTTCCTTTTCCGTGGTCGCGTAGTTGAGCTAGGGGCCAGTGAGCGTTTTGCTAGCGTAAGAGATAGCATAATGCTTCTTGTCCTTAGTTTGGCCCAACACAGCTCCTACAACAGAATTTTATCCTGGCTTCGCCTAAAGTTTACAAACGACCAGTCATTAAGACCAAAAACAAACAAGGCCCTTAGGCACAACTGTTGGCACTCCTTACGGCCTACAGATAAATCCGCAAGCGGACGGATACCGATGTAGCTTTCACCCGGGAGTATTCCAAGGTGGATATTTGGGAGAAGTTTTTAATGAAGCGCCTATAGAATCCGGCATGACCAAGGAAGCTTCGGATCCTCTTAACATTTGTGGGAGGTGGAAGTTGCTCAATTACCTCGATTTTTGCCCTGTCTACCTGATGCATCCGGCCATGACGCACCCGGCCCAGGCAGGGGTGGCCGAGGCCCAACGAGGGTGCCCGGAGCCCAACAGTTCCTTCGGCACACCCACTTGGAGAGAGGCCCAGTCGCCCCAAAAGACTAGTCCGATGGGGGAAGGGTGGCTCTCCCTTTTAAGGTGGCTTCCTCCCCCTTCGCTTAGCGAGGTGGGACAATTCGGCCATGCACTGCCGCCTACACTGTTGTGCGCCTAGCCCGTCGGCCGCCTACACTGTCGTGCGCCTGGCCAAACCCACTTGGGCTGCCGCCTACACTGTTGTGCGCCACCCGTCAGCCGCCTACACTGTCGTGCGCCTGGCCAAATGCGATGTCCTCATCACTACCTCGATTCCACGTTCAGACACCCGATGTCCTAAGACGATACCATCTTGGACCATGAAATGGAACTTTTCCCAGTTCAAAACAAGGTGTGATAGAGCTGAAGTGCCCGATCTTTCGGTGAGTGGAGATAAATTCGACTTGGTGGAAGTTGACCCTCACGATCCGACTACGACGAGCGAACCCGAAGCGCCAATGCAATCGCTGAACCAACTACCTGTGGTTACCGACCTTGCTGGTGCAAGATCAGCCTGATCACGAAGATCGTTTCCTGTGCGCAATCGAAAAACGAACAAGAAAAAAAGATGCGAGCAATCTTAATATCACTCGAAGGTAGAGTTCTGAATCACACAAGACAGCGCTGATTTGCGCGTGTTCGAGAGTAGCTAAAGCTAGATGTAAAACAAAACTCAAGTCTGAAATAAAAGAGAGACTCTATCTAAATAGAGGTGGAGGGGCGCAGCCCCTAAGGGAGGCGCGACCAGGAGATGGGGGGTGTCGCCCCTAGCATCGAGGGGACGCAGCCCTAGGGCACCTCCTATCGGGCCCTCCCTAGGTGCCAAACACAAGGACTCCTAATGGGCCAGCCTTTATTTTCTGGACCTTCATTCTTCTGGACTTTCATTCTTCAGTAGCATGATGTAGTTCAGTTCTCTTGCACAAGCCCGAGTAATTGGCCCAGAAAGTGGTGCCTCGGGTGGTGGAGCATGGCCTGATGTAGGTGGCACCTCTTGATGCATCCGGCCATGACGCACCCGGCCCAGGCAGGGGTGGCCGAGGCCCAACGAGGGTGCCCGGAGCCCAACAGTTCCTTCGGCACACCCACTTGGGGAGAGGCCCAGTCGCCCCAAAAGACTAGTCCGATGGGGGAAGGGTGGCTCTCCCTTTTAAGGTGGCTTCCTCCCCCTTCGCTTAGCGAGGTGGGACAATTCGGCCATGCACTCCAATCCACCTTTTTGGACCCAATAGTGATGTTTTGGTTCGTTTTGGCCAGTTTCGTTACTATGCGAGAAACCATGCCGGGGTTGCATTTAATGCACCGGTTCGGCCCGTTAACGAAACGATGCACAGTTTCGGTCCAGAAACGAAACGAACGCACCCAATCCACCTTTTTGGACCCAATAGTGATGTTTTGCTCCGTTTTGGTCAGTTTCGTTACTGTGCGAGAAACCATGCCGGGGTTGCATTTAATGCACCGATTCGGCCCGTTAACGAAACGATGCACAGTTTCGGTCCAGAAACGAAACGAACGCACCCAATCCACCTTTTTGGACCCAATAGTGATGTTTTGCTCCGTTTTGGTCAGTTTCGTTACTGTGCGAGAAACCATGCAGGGGTTGCATTTAATGCACCGGTTCGGCCCGTTAACGAAACGATGCACAGTTTCGGTCCAGAAACGAAACGAACGCACCCAATCCACCTTTTTGGACCCAATAGTGATGTTTTGCTCCGTTTTGGTCAGTTTCGTTACTGTGCGAGAAACCATGCAGGGGTTGCATTTAATGCACCGGTTCGGCCCGTTAACGAAACGATGCACAGTTTCGGTCCAGAAACGAAACGAACGCACCCAATCCACCTTTTTGGACCCAATAGTGATGTTTTGCTCCGTTTTGGTCAGTTTCGTTACTGTGCGAGAAACCATGCAGGGGTTGCATTTAATGCACCGGTTCGGCCCGTTAACGAAACGATGCACAGTTTCGGTCCAGAAACGAAACGAACGCACCCAATCCACCTTTTTGGACCCAATAGTGATGTTTTGCTCCGTTTTGGTCAGTTTCGTTACTGTGCGAGAAACCATGCAGGGGTTGCATTTAATGCACCGGTTCGGCCCGTTAACGAAACGATGCACAGTTTCGGTCCAGAAACGAAACGAACGCACCCAATCCACCTTTTTGGACCCAATAGTGATGTTTTGCTCCGTTTTGGTCAGTTTCGTTACTGTGCGAGAAACCATGCAGGGGTTGCATTTAATGCACCGGTTCGGCCCGTTAACGAAACGATGCACAGTTTCGGTCCAGAAACGAAACGAACGCACCCAATCCACCTTTTTGGACCCAATAGTGATGTTTTGCTCCGTTTTGGTCAGTTTCGTTACTGTGCGAGAAACCATGCAGGGGTTGCATTTAATGCACCGGTTCGGCCCGTTAACGAAACGATGCACAGTTTCGGTCCAGAAACGAAACGAACGCACCCAATCCACCTTTTTGGACCCAATAGTGATGTTTTGCTCCGTTTTGGTCAGTTTCGTTACTGTGCGAGAAACCATGCAGGGGTTGCATTTAATGCACCGGTTCGGCCCGTTAACGAAACGATGCACAGTTTCGGTCCAGAAACGAAACGAACGCACCCAATCCACCTTTTTGGACCCAATAGTGATGTTTTGCTCCGTTTTGGTCAGTTTCGTTACTGTGCGAGAAACCATGCAGGGGTTGCATTTAATGCACCGGTTCGGCCCGTTAACGAAACGATGCACAGTTTCGGTCCAGAAACGAAACGAACGCACCCAATCCACCTTTTTGGACCCAATAGTGATGTTTTGCTCCGTTTTGGTCAGTTTCGTTACTGTGCGAGAAACCATGCAGGGGTTGCATTTAATGCACCGGTTCGGCCCGTTAACGAAACGATGCACAGTTTCGGTCCAGAAACGAAACGAACGCACCCAATCCACCTTTTTGGACCCAATAGTGATGTTTTGCTCCGTTTTGGTCAGTTTCGTTACTGTGCGAGAAACCATGCAGGGGTTGCATTTAATGCACCGGTTCGGCCCGTTAACGAAACGATGCACAGTTTCGGTCCAGAAACGAAACGAACGCACCCAATCCACCTTTTTGGACCCAATAGTGATGTTTTGCTCCGTTTTGGTCAGTTTCGTTACTGTGCGAGAAACCATGCAGGGGTTGCATTTAATGCACCGGTTCGGCCCGTTAACGAAACGATGCACAGTTTCGGTCCAGAAACGAAACGAACGCACCCAATCCACCTTTTTGGACCCAATAGTGATGTTTTGCTCCGTTTTGGTCAGTTTCGTTACTGTGCGAGAAACCATGCAGGGGTTGCATTTAATGCACCGGTTCGGCCCGTTAACGAAACGATGCACAGTTTCGGTCCAGAAACGAAACGAACGCACCCAATCCACCTTTTTGGACCCAATAGTGATGTTTTGCTCCGTTTTGGTCAGTTTCGTTACTGTGCGAGAAACCATGCAGGGGTTGCATTTAATGCACCGGTTCGGCCCGTTAACGAAACGATGCACAGTTTCGGTCCAGAAACGAAACGAACGCACCCAATCCACCTTTTTGGACCCAATAGTGATGTTTTGCTCCGTTTTGGTCAGTTTCGTTACTGTGCGAGAAACCATGCAGGGGTTGCATTTAATGCACCGGTTCGGCCCGTTAACGAAACGATGCACAGTTTCGGTCCAGAAACGAAACGAACGCACCCAATCCACCTTTTTGGACCCAATAGTGATGTTTTGCTCCGTTTTGGTCAGTTTCGTTACTGTGCGAGAAACCATGCAGGGGTTGCATTTAATGCACCGGTTCGGCCCGTTAACGAAACGATGCACAGTTTCGGTCCAGAAACGAAACGAACGCACCCAATCCACCTTTTTGGACCCAATAGTGATGTTTTGCTCCGTTTTGGTCAGTTTCGTTACTGTGCGAGAAACCATGCAGGGGTTGCATTTAATGCACCGGTTCGGCCCGTTAACGAAACGATGCACAGTTTCGGTCCAGAAACGAAACGAACGCACCCAATCCACCTTTTTGGACCCAATAGTGATGTTTTGCTCCGTTTTGGTCAGTTTCGTTACTGTGCGAGAAACCATGCAGGGGTTGCATTTAATGCACCGGTTCGGCCCGTTAACGAAACGATGCACAGTTTCGGTCCAGAAACGAAACGAACGCACCCAATCCACCTTTTTGGACCCAATAGTGATGTTTTGCTCCGTTTTGGTCAGTTTCGTTACTGTGCGAGAAACCATGCAGGGGTTGCATTTAATGCACCGGTTCGGCCCGTTAACGAAACGATGCACAGTTTCGGTCCAGAAACGAAACGAACGCACCCAATCCACCTTTTTGGACCCAATAGTGATGTTTTGCTCCGTTTTGGTCAGTTTCGTTACTGTGCGAGAAACCATGCAGGGGTTGCATTTAATGCACCGGTTCGGCCCGTTAACGAAACGATGCACAGTTTCGGTCCAGAAACGAAACGAACGCACCCAATCCACCTTTTTGGACCCAATAGTGATGTTTTGCTCCGTTTTGGTCAGTTTCGTTACTGTGCGAGAAACCATGCAGGGGTTGCATTTAATGCACCGGTTCGGCCCGTTAACGAAACGATGCACAGTTTCGGTCCAGAAACGAAACGAACGCACCCAATCCACCTTTTTGGACCCAATAGTGATGTTTTGCTCCGTTTTGGTCAGTTTCGTTACTGTGCGAGAAACCATGCAGGGGTTGCATTTAATGCACCGGTTCGGCCCGTTAACGAAACGATGCACAGTTTCGGTCCAGAAACGAAACGAACGCACCCAATCCACCTTTTTGGACCCAATAGTGATGTTTTGCTCCGTTTTGGTCAGTTTCGTTACTGTGCGAGAAACCATGCAGGGGTTGCATTTAATGCACCGGTTCGGCCCGTTAACGAAACGATGCACAGTTTCGGTCCAGAAACGAAACGAACGCACCCAATCCACCTTTTTGGACCCAATAGTGATGTTTTGCTCCGTTTTGGTCAGTTTCGTTACTGTGCGAGAAACCATGCAGGGGTTGCATTTAATGCACCGGTTCGGCCCGTTAACGAAACGATGCACAGTTTCGGTCCAGAAACGAAACGAACGCACCCAATCCACCTTTTTGGACCCAATAGTGATGTTTTGCTCCGTTTTGGTCAGTTTCGTTACTGTGCGAGAAACCATGCAGGGGTTGCATTTAATGCACCGGTTCGGCCCGTTAACGAAACGATGCACAGTTTCGGTCCAGAAACGAAACGAACGCACCCAATCCACCTTTTTGGACCCAATAGTGATGTTTTGCTCCGTTTTGGTCAGTTTCGTTACTGTGCGAGAAACCATGCAGGGGTTGCATTTAATGCACCGGTTCGGCCCGTTAACGAAACGATGCACAGTTTCGGTCCAGAAACGAAACGAACGCACCCAATCCACCTTTTTGGACCCAATAGTGATGTTTTGCTCCGTTTTGGTCAGTTTCGTTACTGTGCGAGAAACCATGCAGGGGTTGCATTTAATGCACCGGTTCGGCCCGTTAACGAAACGATGCACAGTTTCGGTCCAGAAACGAAACGAACGCACCCAATCCACCTTTTTGGACCCAATAGTGATGTTTTGCTCCGTTTTGGTCAGTTTCGTTACTGTGCGAGAAACCATGCAGGGGTTGCATTTAATGCACCGGTTCGGCCCGTTAACGAAACGATGCACAGTTTCGGTCCAGAAACGAAACGAACGCACCCAATCCACCTTTTTGGACCCAATAGTGATGTTTTGCTCCGTTTTGGTCAGTTTCGTTACTGTGCGAGAAACCATGCAGGGGTTGCATTTAATGCACCGGTTCGGCCCGTTAACGAAACGATGCACAGTTTCGGTCCAGAAACGAAACGAACGCACCCAATCCACCTTTTTGGACCCAATAGTGATGTTTTGCTCCGTTTTGGTCAGTTTCGTTACTGTGCGAGAAACCATGCAGGGGTTGCATTTAATGCACCGGTTCGGCCCGTTAACGAAACGATGCACAGTTTCGGTCCAGAAACGAAACGAACGCACCCAATCCACCTTTTTGGACCCAATAGTGATGTTTTGCTCCGTTTTGGTCAGTTTCGTTACTGTGCGAGAAACCATGCAGGGGTTGCATTTAATGCACCGGTTCGGCCCGTTAACGAAACGATGCACAGTTTCGGTCCAGAAACGAAACGAACGCACCCAATCCACCTTTTTGGACCCAATAGTGATGTTTTGCTCCGTTTTGGTCAGTTTCGTTACTGTGCGAGAAACCATGCAGGGGTTGCATTTAATGCACCGGTTCGGCCCGTTAACGAAACGATGCACAGTTTCGGTCCAGAAACGAAACGAACGCACCCAATCCACCTTTTTGGACCCAATAGTGATGTTTTGCTCCGTTTTGGTCAGTTTCGTTACTGTGCGAGAAACCATGCAGGGGTTGCATTTAATGCACCGGTTCGGCCCGTTAACGAAACGATGCACAGTTTCGGTCCAGAAACGAAACGAACGCACCCAATCCACCTTTTTGGACCCAATAGTGATGTTTTGCTCCGTTTTGGTCAGTTTCGTTACTGTGCGAGAAACCATGCAGGGGTTGCATTTAATGCACCGGTTCGGCCCGTTAACGAAACGATGCACAGTTTCGGTCCAGAAACGAAACGAACGCACCCAATCCACCTTTTTGGACCCAATAGTGATGTTTTGCTCCGTTTTGGTCAGTTTCGTTACTGTGCGAGAAACCATGCAGGGGTTGCATTTAATGCACCGGTTCGGCCCGTTAACGAAACGATGCACAGTTTCGGTCCAGAAACGAAACGAACGCACCCAATCCACCTTTTTGGACCCAATAGTGATGTTTTGCTCCGTTTTGGTCAGTTTCGTTACTGTGCGAGAAACCATGCAGGGGTTGCATTTAATGCACCGGTTCGGCCCGTTAACGAAACGATGCACAGTTTCGGTCCAGAAACGAAACGAACGCACCCAATCCACCTTTTTGGACCCAATAGTGATGTTTTGCTCCGTTTTGGTCAGTTTCGTTACTGTGCGAGAAACCATGCAGGGGTTGCATTTAATGCACCGGTTCGGCCCGTTAACGAAACGATGCACAGTTTCGGTCCAGAAACGAAACGAACGCACCCAATCCACCTTTTTGGACCCAATAGTGATGTTTTGCTCCGTTTTGGTCAGTTTCGTTACTGTGCGAGAAACCATGCAGGGGTTGCATTTAATGCACCGGTTCGGCCCGTTAACGAAACGATGCACAGTTTCGGTCCAGAAACGAAACGAACGCACCCAATCCACCTTTTTGGACCCAATAGTGATGTTTTGCTCCGTTTTGGTCAGTTTCGTTACTGTGCGAGAAACCATGCAGGGGTTGCATTTAATGCACCGGTTCGGCCCGTTAACGAAACGATGCACAGTTTCGGTCCAGAAACGAAACGAACGCACCCAATCCACCTTTTTGGACCCAATAGTGATGTTTTGCTCCGTTTTGGTCAGTTTCGTTACTGTGCGAGAAACCATGCAGGGGTTGCATTTAATGCACCGGTTCGGCCCGTTAACGAAACGATGCACAGTTTCGGTCCAGAAACGAAACGAACGCACCCAATCCACCTTTTTGGACCCAATAGTGATGTTTTGCTCCGTTTTGGTCAGTTTCGTTACTGTGCGAGAAACCATGCAGGGGTTGCATTTAATGCACCGGTTCGGCCCGTTAACGAAACGATGCACAGTTTCGGTCCAGAAACGAAACGAACGCACCCAATCCACCTTTTTGGACCCAATAGTGATGTTTTGCTCCGTTTTGGTCAGTTTCGTTACTGTGCGAGAAACCATGCAGGGGTTGCATTTAATGCACCGGTTCGGCCCGTTAACGAAACGATGCACAGTTTCGGTCCAGAAACGAAACGAACGCACCCAATCCACCTTTTTGGACCCAATAGTGATGTTTTGCTCCGTTTTGGTCAGTTTCGTTACTGTGCGAGAAACCATGCAGGGGTTGCATTTAATGCACCGGTTCGGCCCGTTAACGAAACGATGCACAGTTTCGGTCCAGAAACGAAACGAACGCACCCAATCCACCTTTTTGGACCCAATAGTGATGTTTTGCTCCGTTTTGGTCAGTTTCGTTACTGTGCGAGAAACCATGCAGGGGTTGCATTTAATGCACCGGTTCGGCCCGTTAACGAAACGATGCACAGTTTCGGTCCAGAAACGAAACGAACGCACCCAATCCACCTTTTTGGACCCAATAGTGATGTTTTGCTCCGTTTTGGTCAGTTTCGTTACTGTGCGAGAAACCATGCAGGGGTTGCATTTAATGCACCGGTTCGGCCCGTTAACGAAACGATGCACAGTTTCGGTCCAGAAACGAAACGAACGCACCCAATCCACCTTTTTGGACCCAATAGTGATGTTTTGCTCCGTTTTGGTCAGTTTCGTTACTGTGCGAGAAACCATGCAGGGGTTGCATTTAATGCACCGGTTCGGCCCGTTAACGAAACGATGCACAGTTTCGGTCCAGAAACGAAACGAACGCACCCAATCCACCTTTTTGGACCCAATAGTGATGTTTTGCTCCGTTTTGGTCAGTTTCGTTACTGTGCGAGAAACCATGCAGGGGTTGCATTTAATGCACCGGTTCGGCCCGTTAACGAAACGATGCACAGTTTCGGTCCAGAAACGAAACGAACGCACCCAATCCACCTTTTTGGACCCAATAGTGATGTTTTGCTCCGTTTTGGTCAGTTTCGTTACTGTGCGAGAAACCATGCAGGGGTTGCATTTAATGCACCGGTTCGGCCCGTTAACGAAACGATGCACAGTTTCGGTCCAGAAACGAAACGAACGCACCCAATCCACCTTTTTGGACCCAATAGTGATGTTTTGCTCCGTTTTGGTCAGTTTCGTTACTGTGCGAGAAACCATGCAGGGGTTGCATTTAATGCACCGGTTCGGCCCGTTAACGAAACGATGCACAGTTTCGGTCCAGAAACGAAACGAACGCACCCAATCCACCTTTTTGGACCCAATAGTGATGTTTTGCTCCGTTTTGGTCAGTTTCGTTACTGTGCGAGAAACCATGCAGGGGTTGCATTTAATGCACCGGTTCGGCCCGTTAACGAAACGATGCACAGTTTCGGTCCAGAAACGAAACGAACGCACCCAATCCACCTTTTTGGACCCAATAGTGATGTTTTGCTCCGTTTTGGTCAGTTTCGTTACTGTGCGAGAAACCATGCAGGGGTTGCATTTAATGCACCGGTTCGGCCCGTTAACGAAACGATGCACAGTTTCGGTCCAGAAACGAAACGAACGCACCCAATCCACCTTTTTGGACCCAATAGTGATGTTTTGCTCCGTTTTGGTCAGTTTCGTTACTGTGCGAGAAACCATGCAGGGGTTGCATTTAATGCACCGGTTCGGCCCGTTAACGAAACGATGCACAGTTTCGGTCCAGAAACGAAACGAACGCACCCAATCCACCTTTTTGGACCCAATAGTGATGTTTTGCTCCGTTTTGGTCAGTTTCGTTACTGTGCGAGAAACCATGCAGGGGTTGCATTTAATGCACCGGTTCGGCCCGTTAACGAAACGATGCACAGTTTCGGTCCAGAAACGAAACGAACGCACCCAATCCACCTTTTTGGACCCAATAGTGATGTTTTGCTCCGTTTTGGTCAGTTTCGTTACTGTGCGAGAAACCATGCAGGGGTTGCATTTAATGCACCGGTTCGGCCCGTTAACGAAACGATGCACAGTTTCGGTCCAGAAACGAAACGAACGCACCCAATCCACCTTTTTGGACCCAATAGTGATGTTTTGCTCCGTTTTGGTCAGTTTCGTTACTGTGCGAGAAACCATGCAGGGGTTGCATTTAATGCACCGGTTCGGCCCGTTAACGAAACGATGCACAGTTTCGGTCCAGAAACGAAACGAACGCACCCAATCCACCTTTTTGGACCCAATAGTGATGTTTTGCTCCGTTTTGGTCAGTTTCGTTACTGTGCGAGAAACCATGCAGGGGTTGCATTTAATGCACCGGTTCGGCCCGTTAACGAAACGATGCACAGTTTCGGTCCAGAAACGAAACGAACGCACCCAATCCACCTTTTTGGACCCAATAGTGATGTTTTGCTCCGTTTTGGTCAGTTTCGTTACTGTGCGAGAAACCATGCAGGGGTTGCATTTAATGCACCGGTTCGGCCCGTTAACGAAACGATGCACAGTTTCGGTCCAGAAACGAAACGAACGCACCCAATCCACCTTTTTGGACCCAATAGTGATGTTTTGCTCCGTTTTGGTCAGTTTCGTTACTGTGCGAGAAACCATGCAGGGGTTGCATTTAATGCACCGGTTCGGCCCGTTAACGAAACGATGCACAGTTTCGGTCCAGAAACGAAACGAACGCACCCAATCCACCTTTTTGGACCCAATAGTGATGTTTTGCTCCGTTTTGGTCAGTTTCGTTACTGTGCGAGAAACCATGCAGGGGTTGCATTTAATGCACCGGTTCGGCCCGTTAACGAAACGATGCACAGTTTCGGTCCAGAAACGAAACGAACGCACCCAATCCACCTTTTTGGACCCAATAGTGATGTTTTGCTCCGTTTTGGTCAGTTTCGTTACTGTGCGAGAAACCATGCAGGGGTTGCATTTAATGCACCGGTTCGGCCCGTTAACGAAACGATGCACAGTTTCGGTCCAGAAACGAAACGAACGCACCCAATCCACCTTTTTGGACCCAATAGTGATGTTTTGCTCCGTTTTGGTCAGTTTCGTTACTGTGCGAGAAACCATGCAGGGGTTGCATTTAATGCACCGGTTCGGCCCGTTAACGAAACGATGCACAGTTTCGGTCCAGAAACGAAACGAACGCACCCAATCCACCTTTTTGGACCCAATAGTGATGTTTTGCTCCGTTTTGGTCAGTTTCGTTACTGTGCGAGAAACCATGCAGGGGTTGCATTTAATGCACCGGTTCGGCCCGTTAACGAAACGATGCACAGTTTCGGTCCAGAAACGAAACGAACGCACCCAATCCACCTTTTTGGACCCAATAGTGATGTTTTGCTCCGTTTTGGTCAGTTTCGTTACTGTGCGAGAAACCATGCAGGGGTTGCATTTAATGCACCGGTTCGGCCCGTTAACGAAACGATGCACAGTTTCGGTCCAGAAACGAAACGAACGCACCCAATCCACCTTTTTGGACCCAATAGTGATGTTTTGCTCCGTTTTGGTCAGTTTCGTTACTGTGCGAGAAACCATGCAGGGGTTGCATTTAATGCACCGGTTCGGCCCGTTAACGAAACGATGCACAGTTTCGGTCCAGAAACGAAACGAACGCACCCAATCCACCTTTTTGGACCCAATAGTGATGTTTTGCTCCGTTTTGGTCAGTTTCGTTACTGTGCGAGAAACCATGCAGGGGTTGCATTTAATGCACCGGTTCGGCCCGTTAACGAAACGATGCACAGTTTCGGTCCAGAAACGAAACGAACGCACCCAATCCACCTTTTTGGACCCAATAGTGATGTTTTGCTCCGTTTTGGTCAGTTTCGTTACTGTGCGAGAAACCATGCCGGGGTTGCATTTAATGCACCGATTCGGCCCGTTAACGAAACGATGCACAGTTTCGGTCCAGAAACGAAACGAACGCACCCAATCCACCTTTTTGGACCCAATAGTGATGTTTTGCTCCGTTTTGGTCAGTTTCGTTACTGTGCGAGAAACCATGCAGGGGTTGCATTTAATGCACCGGTTCGGCCCGTTAACGAAACGATGCACAGTTTCGGTCCAGAAACGAAACGAACGCACCCAATCCACCTTTTTGGACCCAATAGTGATGTTTTGCTCCGTTTTGGTCAGTTTCGTTACTGTGCGAGAAACCATGCAGGGGTTGCATTTAATGCACCGGTTCGGCCCGTTAACGAAACGATGCACAGTTTCGGTCCAGAAACGAAACGAACGCACCCAATCCACCTTTTTGGACCCAATAGAGTACCAGACATGACCCGGATGTTACTCGAAGTGCAGTCGCATCCATAGAGGTACAGCTAGAAGAGGGGCCGACACTCTGGCTCCTCTCCGGGACGCTCACCTCTCCTCTCTCCCTATTTCTACTGTTAGCACTTTTCTGTTCGACCTCTAATTCCCAATCAAGATATGCACCCGGATCATATTTGCCATTAAAAGATGGAATTTTAAATTGAATCTTAGCAAATGAATCATTATCGGGGGGTTGTACCACACGGCGGGCGCGGCCTCGGCCTCGGCGGTTCCCATCATCCTGCTCCGTGTCACCACCGTAATCCTTCTGTAATTCTGTGATCAGTGTATTCATACCATCGAGGCAGGCCATAATAGCGTCGAGCGTGGTCTTAGTGGCCGTCTGCGCGAGATCGAGCTGATTGAACCGCTCGTTTGCCGACTCGACCGTGGAATCAAGTCGTTCATGCACCGTTTTCATGTCCGCGACAAGTCCATCAACCTAAGTTTGCATATCCAGCCCCTGTGGATCCTTCGTGTCGTCGTCACCTGCCATGGTTAGCGCAAGACAAAAACAGCGGCAACAAAGGTATAGTGGCTCAGAAGACGCTCACTACAGTGATGTTATCAAATTCTTATCCGTTCTTACCAAGCACACAGGGGGCGAGCTGCAACCAACAAGTAGTACCGGCGAGAGAATGGAGGAGCGATTGCCTGAAGAAACAAAGTCTGCACACCGTAAAACTATGTGGAGCTTTGGGAAGGCACAATATGTAGCAAGGAGTAGCAAATTGGCACCAGGAAGAGACTGACATGTGGGCCAGATTCGGTAGAAAGGTTCCATTCGGCAGGAAGGCCTTCTTCGAAGCAATCGGCAAAGATGCTCTGCGGTCTTGAATCCGTCATCGTTCGGCAAAGGAATTATTCCACAGTTGGAAACGGAAGCATTCGGGAAAGCGTGATGACGTGGATCGAATATAAGGAAGAAGCCGATTTGATGAAGAATATGAGATGAATACGGCGCTTCGACGTATTTCTTTGAAAATAAACGTTTTGTAATCGTAGTCGACTAGGAATTGTGTCAAAACCAGGGTATAAATATAAACCCATGGTGATTGTAATAGGGATCGAACAATCATAAAACAAACCGGCCTTGCGCCAACTTTCGAGTCCTTTAGTCGTGTCGTCGAGTTTCTTTCGAGGGGAATCATCGATCCGTCGACCTCCGTAAGTATCGACAACCTTGTATCATGCTTAGTATCATGCCGTGGATTTAGGCTTCTTAATATCACTCGAAGGTGGAGTTCTGAATCACACGAGACAGCGCTGATTTGCGCGTGTTCGAGAGTAGCTAAAGCTAGATGTAAAACAAAACTCATCCTTCTAGGATGGCGGCTACTCAGTACATAAAGAGGGGCGTCCTATGGTTGGGGCGACCAGAGGTGGGGCGCCCCCAACTTGGGCTTAAGGCCCAACAAAATTGTCGACGCAACACTTTGGCAGATTCTGGACGTCAACTTGTTTCGACGATTCCCGTTGACTCCGGACGAATTTGGGCATGAGACCGGTGCCATTGGAAACTCCTTGAAATTAGCTTTCCATCCATATAAAGAACATCCAAAATGGACTCGGTATGTGGCCGGGGCGTCGTTTTTAATGCGTGCTGCTCCTGGACTCCGAACTGGTTTCGAACTTGAGATCTTTTAGGCCTTCATTCTTCAGTAGTATGATGAAGTTAAATTCTCTTGCACAGGCCCTCGTGATTGGCCCAGGGTGTGGCGTCTGGAGTGTAGGAGAAGGTGCTGCTGGTGTAGATGTACTCGTGTTGTAGGTGATGTCCTCATCAAGGTGCTTCTCTCCACACCTCTGGAGGACATTGTCCAGATTTTTCAGACACTCGGTGAAGGTCCTTCCATAAACTGAGAAATCATCCATGAACACTTCCATAATCTCCTCAATCATGTCGGAGAAGATGGACACCATGCAACGTTGGAAAGAGGCAGGTGCGTTACACAACCCGAAGGAAATACGCCGATAGGCATACGTCCCAGAAGGGCATGTGAACGTGGGTTTACTCTGGTCTTCTGGATGGATAGGAATTTGATGATACCCAGAGTAACCATCAAGGAAACAGAAAAAGGAGTGTTTGGCTAGCCGTTCAAGCATCTCGTCTATGAACGGGAGAGGGAAATGATCTTTCTTGGTGGCTTTGTTGAGTTTACGATAATCTATGCACATTCGCCACCCGGTAACCGTGCGCTGAGGAATGAGCTCGTTCTTGTCATTGCGTACTACCGTCATTCCTCCCTTCTTTGGAACGACTTGGACGGGGCTAACCCACTCGCTATTGGGAACTGGGTAGATGATCCCAGCGTGAAGGAGCTTGAGAACTTCCTTTTTCACGACCTCTCTCATGGCATTGTTCAGCTGTCTTTGAGGTTCCCGAGACGGCATTGCTTCAGAATCGATCGGGATGCGATGGGTACAGAGATTTGGGCTAATCCCTTTCAGGTCTTGGAGAGAATATCCTAAGACCGATCGATTCTTTTCCAGGACAGTGATGAGTTGTTGAATTTCTAGTTCGGAGAGCTTATCACTGATGATCACAGGAGTTTGCTTATCCCCGAAGAGGAAAGCATACCTAAGTCCAGGTGGAAGCGGTTTGAGCTCGATTGGGGAAGGCTTTGGAGTTTCCTTTGTATCGAGCTCAATCGGAGGGTGTGTTTCCTCTTCTACCGAGAAGAATGGGAGGTCTTCTTCCACGATAGGCTGCTCTAGGTCTAACAGGTGAGCTGACCTAACTTCCTCTAACGGGTCAGGATTGGGGTTTGCCTCTGATGGAGTGTTCAAGGATTGAGAGTAAGAGACAGGGACGAGCTCTTTGCTGTCACACCCGGATTTCTATAAAATCCCAAGTGCGGCTATATATGTGCCCACGATGTCACATACATATATAGCATAACAAATATGGTAAAACAGAGAACACAATGCTTTATTGAATCATAAATAAAGAGTTTTACATCAGAGTGCAATAAAAATAAACTAACCAATACAGCGGAAGACTATAACTCTCAAACTAATGAAGCCGTGATCCCACAGGGACTCTGACTGGGAGAACACACTCAGAAGAACGGCAGATCCTCCGGAAACTCAGCAGCAGACTCACGCTCAGCCCAAGAAGCGAGCTCGGTTAGGGGCGGCGGCTTGGATTCGTGTAAGTAAATGTCTTACTTAGCAAGTATAGCACGGGGTATGAAGGCTCAAAAGGTTTGACACGGCTTACTGCATTAGCATTTTTAGTTGATTCATTTTAACTTCATCCAATTTACTACAAGTGAAAAGGACTCCCAATTGTAACCCAATTAAATAGTTTAAGTACCATTAAACAACAATAATAGTAACCATCAAGTTCTATTCGAAAAGGAACGCCAGGCCGCTCATGACCTTGAGCAAGGCTATCATGATAGATTGTACACTCTGCAGAGGTTTCACCCTTTACCCACCAGTCGCGTAAAAGTTCAAAGGAACTTTGCACCCAACCACGCACATCAACACTACCGAGGTGTGACGGCATAGGGACGCTACGAGGCTTTTCACAAGACACCATAACAAGACAGTAGCGGTTATGGTACAACACAGGCAGCATGACCCAAGGCACCGAGATTGACGTACGCCTACGGAGTCTCACCATAGGGGGGTCAATAGCGTCCTTTGCACGGCAACATGCCAACAAGATAAATAAATGCGCAACATGCGGAGTTCTCAATCTCTGAGACTCTCACAGGGACATAGCCGACGGATACTCCGCCCTTGGTGGATCGAACCATACTCTCACGAGTGCTTCCCATACCGCCGTCGGCCCCGTCGGTAACTACTGCCAAGCTAGAGCCGTACAAGCTACTTGTCCAAGACCAGAGCCATTATAGTTCTGGCGGTGGCGACAGGCTCCTGGGTTTCCGCTTTAAGAAACGGTCCTTACGGAGAGACACTAGGGCCTGGCACGCAGCTGACGCCCTAGTTCCCTTAACCATGTTGCTAAAAAGCATATTTTAACATTAAAGTTGATGTGAACCATTACATCAAGTTTAACAGTAATAGTAAAGGTGACAGTAGCTGCGCCTAGCAAAGGTATACCCATAATGCACTAACCCAAGGTAATCAAGGGAACAGGAATATCAAAGCTAGGAATATCCTTAGTGGTACATCAATTTAAATGCATGAATGTAAATAAATGTAGTACAAAGGTGGGTAGGTAGCAAGGATTGTCCGTTGTTATAACTTGCCTTCCTCAAAGTGCTGCTGCTGCTGTGAGTCCGGCTCCTGAAAAATCCTCCTCGTACTCAAACTCCAACGGCAACGGCTCACCGACTGGACTCGAATCAACACACAAGCATCCATACAAGACAATACATGCAAGCAAAAGTATTCTATTAGAAACAGTACATCAAATAGTAAAAACAGTACAAAAAAGGGTTTTAGATCTATTCTACGCTTCGCTACGAACACACGAGCGCGAAAATCACTCTAATCAGAGCTAAAACGAGAAAGTTATGAAGTTTTTAAGATCCAGGGACCTATCTGCGAGAAACCGAGGACCTATACGTAATTATGCTTAAAAACCGAAGGGCTAACGCGTAAAACTAACAGCGCAGGACGGCAGGTTCTAATTTTCAAAAGCTCAGGGGGTTCTTCGTAAAAGGAAGGACCTATTGGTAATTATTTTTGAACTAGAGTGGACCGCGGGTTAATTTCAAAGAAAGGCAGGGGCTCTTTTGAAAGAAGGCCATGGTTGACCGTTATGGCTTGGTTTGACTCAGGGCTTTGGGTGAATCTGGGCCATCCGATCCAGATCAGGTGGCTGAGGTTGTTTAGTGCCGATTGGTCGCCGGCGGCGGACGTGGTCGCGGCGGCGCCGCTCGGCCGGCGGTGACTTCACCGGAATTTGGCCTAAAGGGTGCTAGAGGCCTCGGTTTTCGACTTGGTTTGGCCCTACAGGTTTGGGTGGAGATTGCGAGTCTGCCTAGGGGGTTCAAGTCGACCGGAGGCTGGCCGGAGTGGCGGCCGACGGGAACCGGCGGCGGCGGAGCTCCGGCGTGAGGGGGAGAGTGCGCTACGAGGCTCGGCCTGGGGAGGGACTGGGTGCTACGGGGGAGGAATGACATGGCGAGCCCAACTGCTGGGTTTAAGTCGAGGGAAGAGACGGTGTGGGTGGTATACGACGGCGGCCGGCGGGCGGGACTCCGGCGAGCAACGGGAAGCCAAGCCGCGGGACGCAAGAACGGAGAAGATCGGGCTCAGGGAGTTCTTTACCACAACGTGATGCTCCTAGCAGTGCTGGTTCGAAGGTAGAGGCTTTGGAGAGGGGGAAACTGACTGTGGCGGCGGAGCTCGAGCGGCTGCGGCGCTGGAAAAGGGGAACGGCGGCGATTAGCCTCGAATCGAGGGAACCAGGGGAGTTGGATGGCGTGGATAGCCACGTTACCTCCGGGCGGAGCTCCTGGGTGGGTTCTCGTCGACCAATTGGCAGCCGCGGCGGAGATCAACAGCGGCGGCACCAAGCTCGGCCGGCGGCACTAATGGCGGGCAAGGAACGGCTCTGGTGGTTGGCGAGCCTCGGGAGTAGTCGTGGTGAGGGTTGAGGGCTGCGAGGTGCTGCTTTTATAGCCCCAGGGGGGTCTAGGGCGCCGGGGGTGTGCGTGGTTCTCACGCCGAGGCGGCCAGCGGCGGCGATTACTTTCGGGGGAGCGGGGCGAGGATGGAAGGTGGGGGGCCAGGAAGCTTCCACGAAGCTTCGCGGGGTCCACAGGGGTGCTTAAATTCTTGTTTGAACCACAAGCAATACAAAAATAAATGCAGTAGCATGAATGCAACAAAAATGTTTCTATACCTTATAATTGATTTTAATTTCCAGAAAATATTTATTTAACCTATAATAATTATGAACATGGCAAGAAATAATCAATTAATTACTAAAAATTTTAAATATGCTATTTTTGGGTGTTACATTTACCGATCCTGAGCTCTACTAGCTGATTTGTTGGTGCCTTCTCTAAAATTTTCTGGATCGGTCTACCTATGAAGATGGAATGGGTGGTATTACTGGGTAGATCGAAGATATGGAAATCCATGAAGAGTTCAGGGTCATTAATCTTAACGGGTGTGACCCGCAGAATGCCCAAACAATCCAGGATTTTCCCTGAAGTGACCTTCAGTCTTTTCTTTCTGAGAAAACGACCAAGGTACACCAGGGAGTTTGTTGTGCACCAACGAGCTAGAGATTATGTTGATTCCGAGGCTCGGGTCGTACCCGATTTCTTTGTCTTTGCCCAGGACCTCACAGTATATCCTTTGAATCTTTCTGGGCATCTTGACGACCTCGGTTGAGGCTTCGGCCTCTTCTAGCCACTCCCGACTCATGATAGCAGAGAGACGTCCAAGATATTCTCTCTGGTATTCCAGTTCTTCTTTGTCGGGGGCTTGTTCTATGGACTCTACATGACGTTCCCGTGGGAAACTCGTTACACTCCCGATGTCATCGAAGAGGTCATCATCGAAGTCATAGGGCGTGCTGTAGAGTGAATCATAGTAGGCTGGGCTAGGGGACGGTTGTGGTTCATAATGAGCTTCTGGTATACACGGAACAGAAGAGCTGATGGATTTGGATTGGATTTGTACTGGCTCTTCGGGTCCAGGTTCAGGCTGTTTCTCTTCTTCATCGGGGAGTTCATCATAGATTCCAGTGTAGGGGGTGTTGTCTAGGATACGGTCCAGGACTACCCTCGCTTCACTAGGGACCAAATGAAAGAACGACCCTCCAGAAGCAGAGTCCAAGAAAGAGAGTCCAAGAAAGTGGCGGCTACGGGACACAGGCCAAGGCTGAAATGCTGGAGAACTATGGGTTCCGATAGGCCAAGGTCTGGTCCGGATGCCAAGATTTGCTTGAAACGAGCCCAAGCAACTCCTAACGCTTCTCCCTTTAATTGCTTAAAGTTGATGATTTCCGCTCGGAGGCTGGCTACCATGGAGACTGGGAAGAAGTTTAGGCAGAATTTTTCCTTGAGAACTTCCCAGCTCCCGTCCATAGTACTGACGACCAGAGAGTACCATTTTTCCGCTCCTCCCGTCAATGTGAATGGGAATAGCTTCCATTTCTGTGTCTCTTGTGTCATGCCCGCAATGACGAGACACGAACAGAGTTGCTCAAACTCGCGTAAATGCGCGTATGGACTCTCGGCCTTCGTTCCTGAGAACGATTGCTCACGAACCATGGCTATGATGCCGGGGCGTAGCTCATAGCCGGGTGTGGATATAGGATGTGATGATGGTGGAGGCTCCAAACAATCGCCCGTTGGAGCCGAATGTTGGCGTAAGGTGAGGGTGGAGTCCATATGGATAGATGGTGATGGGATACACGGACAACTTGGGTTCGGAATTAGAATAGCTACCATTCCCCGGCAATGGCGCCAGAAAGCTTGTTGGTACTCTTTACGGCCTACAGATAAATCCGCAAGCGGACGGATACCGATGTAGCTTTCACCCGGGAGTATTCCAGGTATCGATTTCCATGGAGAACGAGAAGTACACTAATCCTAAATCGAGTCGTCCTAGGTATATGGATTGGATGGAATGGAATGGATGAGGTGGTTGACGACAACAAGGAAGAGAGAGAAGAGATAGGAGGGTAGAGAGGGTACAGGTCTGGTAAGGGTATTCTACCGATTGACTGAGCAGAGCAGAAGATACAGATAGATACTTGCTTCGGGACTACAGAGCCTCCAACACACAGAAAGGGATGAGAAGGGGTGCCGGATACCCTGAACCTTGGGTCCTAGGACACAGGAACTAACGTGATGGACTACGAAGACCGAAAGGGCTGTCACCACCTTACGGCTACGCCTACTCTTCTTCTCCTCTTGTGTTGTGTGTTTGATGCAGGTGCTGGGGCCTTCCATTTATAGTGGCAGCAAGGCAGTGGAGGTTGAGCAGCGGCCAAGGCAGCCAAGGCGGTGCAGGGCCGGTTCGGCCGAATCCCCTGGTTCGGCCGAACCGAGGAGTTCGGCTGAAGGGGCACGTGTCACCGCCTTGGAGCTGAGGCGGTGCAGAGGCGGTGCAGCTCTTGGGGGCGGTTCGGCCGAAGTGGGCCCTTCGGCAGAACGGGCCCTATGGCCCGGCAACGTTCCCCCGTGCAGCCTCTGCCCTGGGATGCTCCTGGACTGGCCCTTGATGCGTAGGATTGACTTGTCTGGGCCCAGGATGACTTGGCGTGGGTACGGGTTGAGTTGGCGGTCGTCAACTTGTCTTGTGATGTCATCGCTTTGTTGTCGTTGACGTGGACGGCTCCCGGTGGCCCGTACGGCTAAGGGGGGGTAACCGGCCGAATCGTGTCGTTCGGCCGAATCAGTCATTTCCGACCCCTATAGCTTATGTTTCTCCATTTTGTACCTGCACAATGGACAATCACCAAAAACTCGTGGAAATAGTTAGTAATAAGCCCTATAGCTATGGTGTGTGTCTCCGTTGTGTTTATTTTATACTTGGTTGGAGGTCGGAAATCGGTCTGTAACGACCGCCAACACAGACCTAGATATGTCTAATATGTCCAAGGCCTAGATGTGATGTGTGGGGGTGTCATCCACTGGGCTGGTCCGGAGTACAAATACTACTAATATAGCCTGGCTGATATGATCTATTAGAGAGAGACCCATGTACGGAAACCCTGTGTGTATACTAAGAAAAATTGAGATTATTGTTAGGATTGTTCTTCATTTTTTCTGAAAGACCAGTACAAACCTACATATTTAGGAACATACACATTTATACCTAGGGATATATGCACATAAATTCTATATTTGAGCATCTTTGAGAGACTGGTCTCACATATGTAGAGATTACCAAAGTCACTATAAACACCATCACTGTTGATGGGCAGGTCATATGTCACTGAACGAATAGCACCCCTTAAATCATTTAATAGATTCAGAAAAATACGACATCTACATTGAGTCAGAGTACTCGAACTTAGGTGGATAGATTCTATAAAAAAAATATGAGGAATTTTGGTTTGTAGATTTATTAGCAACTCTGATATAATCCGCATCATTCCTCTCTTACATACAACAATACAACTTCACCATGTATTCAATATATCGTAGTTTCTATCTCCAAATCTTCATCCCTGTTCCACCTAAACTTTCGATTCGACCTATAAAACAGATTATAGAGATTTTGTTATATGTAAACGTTTTAGTTTTAGTTAGAATCACTTAATTTAAATTAACTTTTAGCATAGAACATTGCCATAGCTCAACATGATGCCATGACAAAAAGAAGTCCCTTGTATGTGAACTGTATATACATAGTCTAATTGGTCGGTCTTTTGTGCTGGAATTCTAATCCTGAATTGACTGTCCGACTCAGAATATGTGCTTTGTCATTTTACTAATTATTTTTTAAGGAAGAAGTCCATTTTTGGCCATCGAACTATAGCCAAAGTTTGGTTTTGGCCATCGAACTCAAAAACCAGAAATCTTTTACCATCGAACTCTTAAAACCATTCACAATTGGCCATCGGGCGATTTAGAGGGTGATTTTACTGACGTGGCTGCCGCGTGGCGGTGGGGCCCACATGTCAGCACCATCTCTCTCCTCTATCTTTTCTCCTCTCCCTCTCTTCTCTCTCCGCCACCTACTCCTCCCCACGTGGGCGGCGGCGGGGAAGCAACCAAAACGGGCGATGGAACGTGCAGCCAGGGCTTGCAGAGCTCATGGGGGCATCGGGTTGCGTCGGCGTCGTCCTGGTTCGGCGAATCAGCGCGGCCGGATTTTTGGGTGGCGACGGCCGGTGGCAGTGGATCTCGGCAGTCGCGTGGCTGGCGGCGCTCCGTCTCCGTCTCCGGCGCTCGCCGGTGGCCAAGACGTGCTCGTCTCCGGAGGTGAAGGAAGGCGAGGTGGGGCGCGCGGCTGCCTAGGCGAGCTGATGCTCCGTCGGCCGTAGCTCAAGCTCCGCCATGGGCCGCGGGGCCGTCCGGACAGGCATCGCTGGTGAGAGCGAGATCCGCGCTGGCTGCAGCCATGGCCAGCGGCCGGTGGGGCTGGATCCGCCCGGGTCGCAGCCATGGCCGACGGGGGCGAGATTCAGCTAGGCCACAGCCATGGCCGACGGCCCGACCTCTGCCCGGGCCGCAGCCATGGACGATGGGGACAAGCTCCGCCCAGGCCGTAGAGGGTCGGCGGGGCGAGCTCCACGCGGCTGCGTGGAAGTCCAGCGGCATCGGCGGCCCCTGGCCGCGGCGAGCACAGGCTGCCGAGCGCCCAGCACCAGCACCAAAATAGAGGAGGGAAGAGAGAGAGAGAGGAGAGAAGAAAGAGAGAGAGAGAGAGAGAGAGAGAGAGGAGAGAAGAAAGAGAGATAGAGGAGGGAGGAGGGCTGACATGTGGACACCGCAGCCACATGGAAGCCACGTCAACAAAACTACCCTCTAAAACCGTCTGATGGTCAATTGTGAAAGGTTTTAAGAGTTCGATGGTCAAAGATTCCTGATTTTCGAGTGAGATGGACAAAACCAAACTTCGACTATAGTTGGATGGTCAAAATGGACTTCTTTTTTTTTAATAATCGACACTTTGCATGCATAAGGTGCATGTAATGTCTTTCTTTTTCAAATCTTTGGTTTTGATGCATGGAAGTCATTACTTTACATGTTGAATGGGACAAAAAAGGTTTTTTGGCACTCTAGCTGAGGTACATAGTGGAAAATTGATGTCAATCCAATGTGTAATATGTGATTATTTGACTGGAATAGTTTGAATGTACTTGTAAGAAGATAATATTGCGTATATTGTATTGGATTGAGCCTCGAGGACGTATATATAGGGGTACAAGAGTTAGGAGGCAAGAAGCCTTACCGAGATATTTCGTATACTATAAAATATATTCTAACAACTCAAAAACCAGAAATCTTTGGCCACCGAACTCTTACAACCATTCACAATTGGCCATCGGCCGGTTTTAGAGGGTGATTTTACTGACGTGGCTGCCGCGTGGCGATGGGGCCCACATGTCAGCACCATCTCTCTCCTCTATCTTTTCTCCTCTCCCTCTCTTCTCTCTCTGCCACCTACTCCTTCCCACGTGGGCGGCGGTGGGGAAGCAACAAAAACGGGCGATGGAACGTGCAGCCGGGGCTCGCTGAGCTCATGGGGGCATCGGGTTGCGTCGGCGTCGTCCTGTTCCGGCGAATCAGCGTGGCCGGATTTTGGGTGGTGATGGCCGGCGGCAGTGGATCTCGGCAGTCTCGTGGCTGGCGGCGCTCCGTCTCCATCTCCGGCGCTCGCTGGTGGCCGGGAAGTGCTCGTCTCCGGAGGCGAAGGAAGGCGAGGTGGGGAGCACTGCTGCCTGGGCGAGCTGGTGCTCCGCCGGCCGTAGCTCAAGCTCCGCCATGGGCCACGGGCCCGTCCGGGCAGGCATCGCTGGTGAGAGCGAGATCCGCGCAGGCTGCAGCCATGGCCAGCGGCTGGTGGGGCTGGATCCGCCCGGGTTGCAGCCATGGCCGACGGGGGCGAGATTCGGCTGGGCCACAGCCATGGCCGACGGACCGACCTCTGCCCGGGCCGCAGCCATGGACGATGGGGTCAAGCTCCACACGGGCCGTAGTGGGTCGGCGGGAGCGAGCTCCACGCGGCTGCGTGGAGGTCTAGCGGCGTCGGCGGCCCCTGGCGGCGGCGAGCATAGGCTGCCCATCGCCCAGCACCAGCACCAAAACAGAGGAGGAAAGAGAGAGAGAGGAGAGAAGAGAGAGAGAGAGGAGGGAGGAGGGCTAACATGTGGGCCCCGCTGCCACATGGCAGCCACGTCAGCAAAATTACCCTATAAAACTGCCTGATGGCCAATTGTGAACGGTTTTAAGAGTTCGATGGCCAAAGATTCCTGGTTTTCGAGATCTATGGACAAAACCAAACTTCGACTATAGTTCGATGGTCAAAATGGATGTTGGCACTCCTTACGGCCTACAGATAAATCCGCAAGCGGACGGATACCGATGTAGCTTTCACCCGGGAGTATTCCAAGGTATCGATTTCCACGGGGAACGAGAAGTGTACTAATCCTAAACTAAGTTGTCCTAGGTAGATGGAATGGATGAAATGGATGGATGAGGTGGGTGACGACAACAAGGAGGGAAGAGGAAAAATAGGAGGGTAGAGAGGGTACAGGTCTGGTAAGGGTATCCTACCGATTAACTGAGCAGAGCAGTAGATACAGATAGATACTTGCTTCGGGACTACAGAGCCTCCGACACACAGAAAGGGATGAGAAGGGGTGCCGGTTACCCTGAACCTTGGGTCCTAAGACACCGGAACTAACGTGATGGACTACGAAGACCGAAAGGGCTGTCACCACCTTACGGCTACCACCTCCGTTGAGATCTTCTTCTGGAATAGGCTGCTCTAGGTCTAATAGGTGAGCTGACCTAACTTCCTCTAATGGGTCAGGATCGGGGTCTGCCTCTAATGGGGTGTTCAAGGATTGAGAATAGGACACAGGGATGAGTTCTTTGCCGATCCTGAGCTCTACTAGCTGATTTGTTGGTGCCTTTTCCAATATCTTCTGGATTGGTCTACCTATGAAGATGGGATGTGTGATGTCGCTGGGTAGGTCGAAGATATGGAAATCCATGAAGAGTTCAGGGTCATTAATCTTAACGGGTGTGACCCGCAAGATCCCCAAACAATCCAGGATTCTTCCTGAAGTGAATTTTAGTCGTTTTTGAGAAAATGACCAAGGTACACCAGGGAGTTGGTCGTGCACCAACGAGCTAGAGATTATGTTGATCCCGAGGCTCGGGTCATACCCAATTTCTTTGTCTTTGCCCAGGACCTCACAGTATATCCTTTGAATCTTTCTGGGCATCTTGACGACCTCGGTTGAGGCTTCGGCCTCTTCTAGCCACTCCCGACTCATGATAGCAGAGAGACGTCCAAGGTATTCTCTCTGGTATTCGAGTTCTTCCTTGTCGGGGGCTTGATCTATGGGCTCTACACGGTGTTCTCGAGGGAAACTCGTTACACTCCCGATGTCATCGAATAGATCATCGTCAAAATCATAGGGAGTGGTGTAGAGTGAATCATAGTAGTCTGGGCTAGGATATGGTTGTGGTTCGAAATGAGCTTCAGGTTCTGATGGACTGGACGAGCTAATGGATTTGGATTGGACTGGTATTGGCTTTTTAGGTTCAGGTTCAGGCTGCTTCTCTTCTTCATCGGGGAGTTCATCATAGATTCCAGTGTAGGGGGTGTTGTCTAGGATACGGTCCAGGACTACCCTCGCTTCACTAGGGACCAAATGAAAGAACGACCCTCCAGAAGCAGAGTCCAAGAAAGTGGTGGCTACGGGACAGAGGCCAAGGCTGAAGTGTTGTAAAACAACAGGTTCTGGTAGGCTTAGGTCCGGTCCTGAGGCCAGTATTTGCTTGAAACGAGCCCAGGCAGCTCCTAACGACTCTCCCTCTAATTGCTTAAAGGTAAGAACTTCGATTCGGAGGCTGGCTACCTTGGAAATTAGGAAGAAATTTAGGCAGAATTTCTCTCTGAGAGTTTCCCAACTCCCTTCCATAGTACCGACAGCCAGAGAGTAACATTTCTTCGCTCCTCCCGTTAATGAGTAACTTTATAAACAACTAGTACTCAAATTTACTTGAATTATTAGCAAGGTATTAATTCACCATTTTACCTATGGGGCTTATAGCGATCTCCTTATCTTGGGCGGTTGAAAGGATGAACAGGTTAACTTAGTTTTATTCCACTCTACTCTTTTCAGGATCCTATCTCGGAGTTTTCACCCTTTTGTGAAAAAAAAAGTAGTTCCTCGTTGGCACACTCAATCACTCAAGTGTATTTGATTCCTCACCAAAGGCATTGCCTTCTTTTTACCCTAACATATAATTTGGCTTTTTGTGTGGCTCAGGGATAAAGGAAGAAGGCATACAAGTATCTTATATTTTGCTAAGTCAAAAAGAGGGGCGTCTAGGGTTGGGGCGACCAGAGGTGGGGCGCCCCCAACTTGGGCTTAAGGCCCAACAAAATTGTCGACGCAACACTTGGCAGATTCTGGACGTTAACTTGTTTCGACGATTCCCGTTGACTCCGGACGAATTTGGGCATGAGACCGGTGCCATTGGAAACTCCTTGAAATTAGCTTTCCATCCATATAAAGAACATCCAAAATGGACTCGGTATGTGGCCGGGGCGTCGTTTTTAATGCGTGCTGCTCTTGCACTCCAAACTGGATTCGAACTTGAGATCTTTTAGGCCTTCATTCTTCAGTAGTATGACGAAGTTAAATTCTCTTGCACGGGCCCTCGTGATTGGCCCAGGGTGTGGCGTCTGGAGTGTAGGAGAAGGTACTGCTGGTGTAGATGTACTCGTGTTGTAGGTGATGTCCTCATCATCCTCCCCTTCTTGAACTGAAGTCGTCCTCGACGGCAACTCATCTTCACCCGCATACGGCTTCAAATGGACAGGCAAAGGCATATATAAACCATGGTTTTTTAGTCGTGACTTAGCTTTCTGACAAGTAGTGCAGCGGGCAACAAGGCGCTCAACATCACGGCGCATCCGGGGCCAAAAGAAGTGGGCAGCCAGCACCTCATGCGTCTTGTAAACACCAAAGTGTCCCATGAGACCGCCTCCATGCGCTTCCTGTAACAACAAAAGACGAACCGAGCTTGTTGGAACACACAGCTTGTTAGCCCAAAACAGGAACCCGTCCTGTATGTGAAATTTGCCCCACGGTTTGCCATTCATACAATGAACCAAGATATCTTTAAAATCAGCATCATCGACATATTGATCTTTCACAATTTGCAAACCAGAGATTTTAAAATCTAACTGGGACAACATGATATATCGACGAGACGCATGAGCAGAGTTGCTCAAACTCGCGCAAATGCG
>OAMR01000504.1:229460-256128 GCA_900205405.1 Echinochloa crus-galli
GCGTCGTGCGGCCGTGGCTACGACTGCGCCGACGTCGGCGGCGAACACGCGGTGGCAGTGGTGGCGAGCGCGCGGTAGCGGGAGGCTACGAGGGCACGGTGGCAGCGTCGCGAAGGCTGCGAGCGCGCGGCTCGCGGCTTCAACGGCTTCCGAGGGCTCCCCTGCTCATCCACGCGCGCCGCCGTTTAGGCCGCGCGGGAGGAGGTGGAGCGCGTCGCGGCGTAGACGTGGTCATGGGCGGCGACGGCTTGGACGGCTCGGCGTGACATGGGTGGCGGCGGCTTGGGCGGTGGTGAGCTGGAGGAGAACGCCATGGCCGCGACCTCCCCGTCCTCGTCCATCAGCCTTCGAGCCCTTGCTCAAGCCCAACAACGCCACTCACCAAGCCACCCCTCTCCCTCTCTCTCACTCTCGCTCTGCCTCTCTCTCTGCAGTGGCGACGGGGGCGGTATGCACGGCGGCGGCGTGCTTCCTCCTCCTCCCTCCTGCTCCTGTGTGGGCCGGGCGGCGATGCGGTTGCCGCCCCCTCCTCCTCCCTCGTGCTCCCATGGCTGCATCGGCAACGACTGGATGTGGTCCCGCCACCGATGTGGCGTTTATTGCCTGCTTCGCTACCCCTCTTAATTTACCGGCCGGAGGAGCGGGTTACCGTTTACAGGCGCGCGTCGAGTTCGCCGCTGCAGAGGAAAAACGGGACGTCCGTCCGATGTGGCAGTTCCCAGTTTTTATTAAAGTACCGGTGCTTAAACTTTTTTAAGTGTGTCACCTGATCTTTGAACTTGTAAACTGTAGATTTGGCTCCCTAAACTTAGCTTAGGATGTCATCTAGGTCCCAAACTTGTAATTTACATATTTGACTCCTTAAACTTTGCTTTATATGTCATTTAGTATGTCCTTATACTTTGAAAACGCAGCAGCTAACCAATGATGAAAGTCGAAGCAAACTAGAAAATCAAATTAGGATTTGTGTTTTTAATTTCAAAACCAGGGATGGTGATGCTCAGAGGTTTTAGGAGTATCTCAAAAGTGCCTAGAGCTAGTGCAACCAATGAAGATGGAATTGATCCATTGAACCATAGTGAGGAACTATTAGAGCAAAACGGCTGAATGCATAATAGTAACTCCAGCAATAGCCCCCAAATCAGTCCCTCCAAAACCTAAATGGGGGATGCCTCTATTTTTTGAGGGTCTTGTAACTTGTTCCAACTTCAACAATAACCCTTAAGAATGGAGCCCTCCCTAGAGACCCCAGGAATACAGGGTAGGGGAATGAATTTAGAGGCCTCCCAAAATAGAGGGCCAAGTAGAGGGTCGGCTAGAGTGTAACTTTTTTGTTCGGCCCTCTAAATTTGAGTCGGGGCTCTTTAGAGGGCTTGCTGGAGTTTCTCTAACAATCTTTCAATTACCCTCATCATTAATATGGCAATGAGTGAGGTTAATCTCCTTAAGATGAACCCAATTCTCTCTGGTCCCTTCTCATTTTCATTCTAAATCGACTCTCGAGAACAAAATAGCTAATATAATTATTTCTGGTCAAATAATCAACATTTTGAAAGTACATGAACCTAGATGACACTCAAAGCTAAGTTTAGAGAGCTCCACAAGCAATTTGGGGGTTTGAGGACCGAAACGACACCCGAAGCTAAGTTTAAAGTGCCAAATATGCTATTTGTAAGTTCAGGGACAGGAATGACATACTCAAAAAAGTTTGAGAACCGACCATGCACTTTACTCCTTTTTATTTTAAAGTTTTAGTTTTCTATTTAAAAATAAAGTTGTTCAAACATTCTTGGCTTCATCAACCTAATCAAATGTGTCATATTTGTTTACTATTTTCACTTACGCAAATAATAATCATAATAAAGAAATAATACTTAACATAGAAAAATATTTTTTGCTTCTTGAAATTAATATAATTAGTTTGTCTTGTAACGTCAATAGTTGACTTATCTATTCAATCTTGTATATGGATGGCAACGTGTCGGGCGAGGTGCGGGTAAGGCGTTTGCTCGCCCGAAAACATACCCGACATGTCCGGCTTTGCCCGCCCGAAAACATGCCCGCGGGTAAAAGCTCTTGCCCGTGCCCGTGCCCGTCGGGCATCCGTCGGGCATGTTTATAGACAGCAGTCGGCGGAGGGACGGAACAAGGCGTAGCCGCGCCGTGGTGCGGCTTCTTCCTCGGGAGCAACGACATTGTTCTTGGTTGCGGGTTGTTCTTCTTGGGCGTCGCACGGCTCCACCTCCACCACGCCGGCGTCGGGCTCCGCGGGCGGCGGCGACGTGAACACGACGGTGGCCTGGACGTCCTTGGACGCGGCGCGTGGGTGCACCCGTCGAGGAAGTAGTACATGCGCTAGAGGAGGGCGGACTGGCGGAGGACTAGAGGAGTGCTCGAGCGAGAGGAGACGGAATTGGGAGGGGGTCGGGAGAGAACAGAGAAGGCGGGGGCGGCGGACTGGCGGAGGAGTCGAGGGGGTCGATGATAGATGCGGTGCAGACTAGGGTCTTCTTAATGGGCTTGGGCCACATGGGCCACTAGGTAGGATAGATGGATGTATTGCACAACTCTATAACGGGTAGCCCGACAGGTACCCGCGGGTAAGTTTTTCTACCCGCAATCTGCCCGCAGGCGAATATTGATGCCCGTACCCGCACCCGCGGGCAGAATTTCATGCCCATACCCTTGCCCATCGGGTACGAAACCTGCGGGTACCCGTGCCCGCGGGTAAAATTGCCATCCATAATCTTGTATGAGCGGATGTATTTTACATTGAGTTTATCATGTTGCAATGCAATAATAGCAGCATTACCGTCTTTAACTTTTGTGTAGGTCAGGCGTCAAGTCGTCAAGAGATACACCTTGTTGAATTTTCTCCACTCTTCCATTTCGCCAAACTTATTGGTTACTTTTCTCAATTGTTGTTTAAACCTCATTTTACATGTTCATTAAGATCTGCAGCCACATTCGGTCCCTTAGGCATATAGAACTTCCCATTCGTACATAGATCTCTTTATCATGCAGTACTCTCTTCAAGATTTTCTATTTTCTTTGTTTTGTGAAATTGATGATGATATGTAAGGAAGCTAACCAACAGAACAATATTTAGCATAATTTGATATCATTGCATAGTTTTACAATATTTCTTATAGTATTTTGTTTTATCCGTAAACATGCCAATTTAGAGCATCTCCAAAAGACTCTCTATTTCTCTTTCCCTAGAGCATCTTTTTATCTGCATTCATGCATGCATGCATGTTCCTACTGTGCCACTTGTTTCTTACCTTTCCATGGACTTTCTTTTTTCAGTATTAGATCAATATTTTCGACCATAAGTTGATCTTCCTTTACCGTATGCTAAAATTTCCTTATACAATTTCAATTCATGTTCCCTCTGTATCCTAGGTATGTTCTCTCTTTCATCCGATTGATGTGATAATTTGTAGTCCCACTATATTAACGTGATGAGTCAATATTTTTTTTCAAATTATATCTAAAAAATATATAAATATGTGTATTGAGATCTTTTTATTTTTAGTTTAAAAATTATCTACTGACTAGCCATATTATACATGTGTTCTTTATCTAAGTAATTTGCTTCTATATATCAATACAAAATTAAAATACGAGTGTGATCATTTTTCTTTCTAATATAGCCATTTATTAACTGTTAGGGACTCTTTATTTTATTATTTTCTTCTAATTTTGAATTTAGCTAATTATTTATAGTTACCCAATATGTATTCTTGGTATTAGACCACTAGGGTATTGTAAGAATAAATGGTGTAAGTTATTTTTCCAATTAACGTCGTAACTTCAATTAATGTGGTAACTTGAATTATCATATTTTTTTGTGGTGACTTGCTTTATTAATAAAATTATTTAAAAATATCTTAAATTTGACTATATTTTCATAAATTTATTGAATAAGACGAGGGGTCAAACTTGTTGTTGAAAAAGTCAAACATCCTACATTTTGGAATAGAGGCAGTACTATATCTTTGTAACACTCAATACGTCTCTCGAACTTTAGCATAATTAGCACCTTTGGTGTCAAGAACATAAATTGAGCAGAACCTCTGTTTTGGTTGAAGAGCACGTCTGTTGCTGAATTCATTTCTATGTGGCAGATATAGCGAACACAAGGGGAATGGTTGGCATCTCATGATCTCGCGACTATCCTATCTCAGAGTTTGTTGCCTCTGCCCGTCAAGAGCATGTTAAATCCTATTAGGAAGGCAGCAAACAAAGCATAGAGAATGGAACAATTTCAAGTCAAATATATTCAAATCCAACCGAAAATGCATAAATTATTTGCACAAAAGTGTTTTGAAGCCTATAGCGTGTAAAGCAGAGTGCATTTTGGATGAAAATATTCCTTAGTGACAAGATGTATGGACCTCTTCCAAAATATTGGGATTCCTAGCCTCTGAAAAGATTTTGCACCTCTTCTACAATGTATACAGTCCAAAAGATAGTAAAGCCCTACTCGGCCCAGTCCATCCCGGGCGCTCTCCCAAATTCAAATCCACCTAGGCAGTGTCTAAAACAAAGTCGCTTTTCCAGCCCAGTTGCAGTGATGCAGTCAGGTAAGGTCAAACTCTGGTTGTTGGAATAGCGTGTCCCAAGTACCATCACATGCTTAAAGCACAAGTTTGCACAATCACATGTTTCCTAATAGTCTTATTGTTATCCTAGACCTAGTGTACTTCCAAGCAGACCATGTGGGAGCCAGGACAGTTAACCAATAATTGGACGAAGCCAGAAACACCTCAGCATTTCAGCTTATAACCACTTCAGCATTAAGTTAGTATAACCAATTAGAATGGGAGTCAACTGGTACTCCATCCCAAAATGCTCTATTATTGCGAGATAATAGAAGATAGGTGGCACATGGCACTATACCAGGCAGCAAGAATTGACTCCAGAAACATTTGATACTGTATTATTTTCCGAGGAGGCAATGCGTGATTTTGAATGAATTTCGTTCCATCTTTGCACCTATAGCAATTTATACAATGTACACACATCTTTCTATCCTACAATTTCCACAATGGGGACGTTCTCAGGTAGGGACAGAACAAACAAGAATTTTTACTAAATAAACGGGAACGAATGGTGAAGGACAAAAAGGACTGTGTACAAGAATCTCTATATATTACCATGAACCAACCGATCACAATCTTTACGGGTTGAGATTGTCCAATGCCTCCAAGAGAATAGGCCTAAACCTCTTGCAATCCAGCTTCACGTTCTGCTTGTCCATGAAAGTCTGCCTGATGAAGTCGAATCCATGCTTATGGAAGGCAATAGGGTTCTTGAAGATCTCATGGTCCCTTGGGTATTGCTCCGTGAGGCTGCTCTCATCGACGCTGATGCTGTATTGCTTGTAGTGCAAGCCCATGAGCTCCGATGGGTTGCCGAAATCGGTGCGGGATACCCATTCCAGCCCTCCCCACGGCACGATCTGAATTAGCGTGGCATTCTGTGGCAGGAACACACAGTTTGTGAGACCAGCCCCATGGACTCCCATCATCACGTCGACTGTGTTAACCAGCCTGGCAAACTTGGAGATATCAGAGCTCACATTGGCCTCATCGATCACCACCTCAAAGCCAAGCTCCTCAGCCATTGCAATGATTTCATCGAGGTTGAGGAACATCCTTGTACGGTGCCTTTTGATGATGAGCAGTCTTGGCTTGACCTTAGGGTACTCTCCAAGCACGGTAACGGTGTCCCTGCCCAATGAGTAAGCTCTGCGCATGAATCTGTTGAAATCAACCATAGAATAGTTGTGTGGGGCCTTCGACGAGTCAATTGTGAACTCCATGTAAGCATGCAGGTGAACCCTAACATCACCACGCATCTCGCACACATTTGCTCTAAAGTTTGAGAAATCACACAGGGGCTTGCTCCCCTGCAGGTCAGAACTTGTACCTGCAATGGGGAAAGCTACTATGTCAATGACATGCTATGCCTAATAAACAGCACTAGTAGGCAGAAACAGCTGGACCGTCCGTAGGGAGACGGACAGTTTGATGGAAACTAGTGACAATACTTTTCAAAAGAAGAAACTAGTGACAATTAGGCATCAATAATATGAGCTTCAACAGTTATCCAAAAGGAAAAAAAGATGAGAAGAAGACTAATTTGCAACTTGAATCACCCTACAACCGCGTCAATGAACACGTTGTCAAATTAACATGACATAATCGGTCATACTGGAACTCTTCAGAGTCACCGGTTCCAAATGCTACTTTGTTTGTATACGATAACGTTTTCCCTTTAATTCTACTTTATAATGTGAAAACAGCTTAGATTTGTTTAAGATATGGGTAGGTGAGTCGTTTCGTGTCTATACTTTCTCTAGACAGTGCCCAGTTGTTTTTTTTTTAAAATACACCAGCGGTCCTCGAACTTGTCCAGATGTGTCATCTAGGTCCCCGAACTCTCAAAATGCATATTTGAGTCACTGAACTTGCTAAACTGTGTCATCTAGGTCCAAAGTTCCAAAAATACCCCTATGTTATTAATGTTTATCCATCTCTTGATCTATAATTATCGATATGGTACAATCAAATAAAGTTATTTAATTATTATGATGGAAATAACCGATTTAGTTAGAGAAATAATATAAAATTTCATACTTAATTGGCAGCCATGTCATCATGCATAGGGGTATTTTTGGAACTTTGGACTTAGATGACACAGTTTAGCAAGTTCAGGGACCCAAATATGCATTTTCAGAGTTTGGGGACCTAGATGACACCTCGGGACAAGTTTAAAGACCGCCGGTGTATTTTACTCTTTTTTTTATATATATACTTTAAAGTGCCCAGTTGGTTACTATCCCAAATTAGATGCGAAGCTGAGAGCAAGGAAATTGGTAAGCTAGCTCCCCTTTCTCTGTTTTGACAAATCGAACCAAATCAAGCTCTTTAATGGAGATCAACACAGGGAAGCATATATAAAGACAGGGTGGGGTACACACCGTCGTCTTGCTTGGCATTTTCGGTGTCCTCGGTGTCATGAATGGTGTAATTGGAAACAGTTGGGAGCGTGACTTTATGCTTCTCCCCCTCGTGCCCACGCTCCTCCTCCTTCCCTTTTCCCTCGCCGTCACCACCGCCGCCTGGACGTGAACAATCCAGCACAAAATTGAATGAGAGATCCGAACAAGAAGAAAGCTCAATTACCCGTCTCAGCTCCGAGCGTCAAATCATGGATCTGCCGTCTGCGATTGCGAACACCCACCGACTCTTAACGAAACGAAACAGGAGGGAATCGAAACGGTTGCGAATTCCGGGTGTCCGGACAAGCGAATGATATGCCGCTCAACTGCGACGCCTCACCTAACGTCTCCTCGTCGGATTTACGGCCGCTCCCGTCTCTGTTGGGGGTCAGCTCCACCATCCCGCTGGTCGGATCGGGCTCGCTCAGCACCCTGCTCTCCTCCTCCTCGCCTTTGGTACCTGCAGCCAGGGGGATTGAAAGCAGCAGCCGCAACACACGTCAATCGACCGAGAGGATAACGCGAAAGGGCAAAATTGAGCAAGAAAGAACACCTTCCAGCAAGAAATCAATCGAGAAATAAGAAGAAAATAACCTTTTGGTCTCACATCGGCTTCGTCGTCGACCACTCTAGGATCCCCACCTGCAGAAAGAAACACCCCCCAAATTTCAGTAATTCTCAAGAAACTTTCGGGTGCCGAGACGAATTCTACAGCGGAGAGAAAGGGGGAAGGCTCACCGATAGCGTCGGTGGCGGTCTTCCGGGAGGTGGCCGGCGGCGAGTTGACCTTCTGCTTGATTAGGATGGACGTCGGCGCCTGGTCCACCGGCAGCTTGCCGTTCACTGCGTGAGAGAAGCCGACAGGGCAGCCGGAGTTCGGTTAGTTAACGAAATTGAAGGTGGCCAGTCGCGCTCGAAAGTACGGCGGGCTTAATTCTTTACTTACGGTTGAAGAGGATGGCGTCGGGCTTGGAGATGACGACGAAGGTGAGGGAGACGAGGAAGAAGCCAACGACGATGACCAGCAGCCGGAACCGCCGCGTCTCCTGCCGGAGGCCGCGGACCAGCTTCGGCCGCTCCCCGGACTTCATCCTGCCCTCTTTCCACTTGCTGGACCCAACCCAAGAGGACGAAGAGAGGCGTGCGGGAACCCGAGAAGAGGGGCCGGGGGGCAGAAAAAGAGAAACGGAGCACAGGAGGAAGCAAGAAGCAGTCAGGCTACTCGGCCTCTTGCGTGCCCGTCTATCTTTGGCCGCGTTTAGTTCTCAAAAGTACCTAAAAAGCAACTCTTAAATACACTATAAAAAAGAAGATTCCCCATCACATCAAAATGTCATAACATGTATGGAGTACTAAATGTAGATGAAATTAAAAATTAATTGCACAGCTTTGTTGTACTCTGCGAGACGAACATTTTTAGCCTAATTAATCAACTTTTAGACAATTTTTTGCACATACAAACGAAAATGCTACAGTGATGCAATGATTACGAAGACACATTCAACTCACAAATTCAACCTCCCCATTCTTCATCTAAACACCACCTTTGTGCGTCTCTGACCAGAGGGAACGCGAGGCAAGGGGGTGGGAGTGGGAGGGGGTGGGTGGCAGACTGCTCCAGTGGAGAGTGAAGCGTGGTCGTCGTATGAGCATCTTGCTAGGCTGGCGGGATCGCGGCGGCTGCTCTGCTCTGCCTGCTTTCCGAGGCGTTTCCTTCCTCTGCTTTATGATTGCCTTTTGATTAATCTGGCATTTCTTGCATCGTTGGAACAAGTCCGCACGGCGCTGCGACTGCGACACGCCGTTCCGTATTTTAAGAGAATTCATCCCGCCGGCTTTAACGGCGAGACAAGGCCAGTGCGACAAATTCGAGTACCAAATAAAGAAATGTGGCGCAGCAGAGGAAAGCAATTGATGTTAGCTGGAATAAAAAGGATAGCAGTAAATATAAGATGAGGGGGGAAAGACAGCAAGATATCTTACTGCCATCCATATGCATCCAAATTTTCGCATAAGAGGTAATTTTGGGATACTTTAATTCGCTACCAGCTCAGGAAAGAGAGTAAACTAGTAAAAAAAAATCAACTGGTTATGGTAATGTTCGAGTCAATTTAATAATCCAATCATTTCGTTTGAAAAAAAATCTCAACTGGATTTTAAAACTTTAGCTGAACTTCAGAATTTCAAATCAACTCGAAGAATTTGTAGTCAGCTTTGAAAAGTTCCAACTCGTCTTTGGAAAGGTCCAACATGACTAAAAAGGACATGGAGATGCCTTCATTTTTTTATCAGAAGAAGCTCTGATCGACCTTCGTTTAATTATTAACATTATAATGGATCTTCTCATTTTCGAAAAAATAATGGGATCTTCTATAACAGGTTTTAGGTGTCCTGCAGGGTGCCTTTCTTTTTCCGAAGCTTCTGATCAGCTTTTTATCTCTGTAGTAGCCAGGACCCTCGAACTGTTGGATGCATGTTAGAAGTGTCAGCGCGAAGCTCGCCATGTGCTCCCCATGCGGTTTTCTCTTGACACGGTGTCCGGGCCCCTCGAGGTCGCGTTTACCACTCACCCATAGGATCCACTTGTTTTGTCAGCTAAAATGAATGGATAAAGTTAAGAAATTCCATGCTCGAACCTCCGGTAATTCTCCTGTGGTAGGCTGTTTTGTCAGCACTCACCGGTGCTAAGGGCACCCACAATAGTCATAGAGAGCAGCTCTCTGTATCAGTGTCCACGTCATCTATAAAGAGCTATGTAGCAGGTTTACCTAACAAACATACTGTAATGCATGCTATAGAATATTATGGACCCCATCTGAAAGAGGAAGGAAAGAGAGAAAGAGGTGAGGTGGGACCCGGTCAGCCATGGGGACGCGAGTTGTCGACACTCGCCAGACCTGGCGACGGTTTCTTCTCTCTCATCCCTTCTCTTTCCTAGCTGGCTGCTTATAGAGAGTGTAACGACACCCGTTGCGGCTGCCCTAAACATGAAGTACGAGATTCCGTGCTCGAACTTCCATTAATTCTCCTTTCAGATCCTACAACTTAATCAATTAATCAGGTTCTGGGAGGACAAATGGTTAATAACTTTCCCTTGAAACAACATTATCCATCTGATGAGGACATCACATGCTCGGATATGACCATACGCTATAATGTGTGTTCAGTGACATTTTCAGAAATATATAGCTGGATCAAAAAGAGTGTTAAACATACATGAAAGGCATGGAGGACCAAAGAAGTTGATTGGGGACCAATTCTAAGTATTCCCACGTTCTCTATCAGGCAAACACGTCACATTGGCCCAAGGAAGGAAAGAGACCAAATCCAACACATTTTGGAAAGTCTGGATTCGGACTGCAGGAAAGTGCTGACTTGCGACGGCCGCCACGATTTCATCTGGACTCCGTTTTGGGCGTTTAAGTACTTGATGGAAAGCTTATCAAGTCTACTTTCAGATGGATCCGGACTCACCTTCATATCTATTCGGATGCGGCCGCAATTGTCGATTTACCACAGACACCTTTTCTGCCCACGGTGCTGCGTCACCTTATTTTGGGCCGATGGGCCATGTATCAAGTTGGGTCCATTAGGGACGCGTCCTAGGGTTGTGGGACGACCCCCAGCAGGTCCTGGTCGTCCTCCACCCTCTCATATACCTCCATAGCTGCCACAAACAGATTGGGTTTTGTTTAGATCAAGTTTAGCCATTGCTACTTGCTTGTAAGCGCGCGTGCTGGTCCAGCCGCCCGTCTTCGAGTCGTCGAAACCCCAATTCGTTGGTGATTGAGTTTGAGATTGAGACACTTCATTCCCATCTAGTAAATTCAGTACTTGTATCATACTTGTTCTTGCTAGTTCTTCGATTGCTTGCAGGACAAGACCGGGTGACGTGCTTCCACAAGATCACGACATCCATAGGAGGTGGTGTATCGATCGCTAAAGCGCAGTCTTTGAAAGGTTGTAGTCGGGCCGTGAAAGTCGTCTCCTCCAATCGAGTTATCCCCCAAGCCTCTCATCGAAAGATCGGGCACAAACCCCAGCGGGTTCACATCAGTTGGTAATCAGAGCGAGGTTTATCGGTGAGAGTGTATCAATCCTTTGCTGTTTTTTATTTTCCTATAGTCCAGAAAAGCCAAAAAAAGTTGATCAGTTACCCACAATCCTATAAACTCTTTGAGCCTTTGCTAGTACTGCTTAGTTAGGGCTTGTTGAGTTTTTGGTTGCATCGGTTGCGTTGAGTTGCTGGTCTTAGTTTAGTCCTTTAGAGTTTCGAGTTCTTGTCACGTTTTGTTCGGAGTTCCTGTCAGCACGAGAAGAAAACTACTGCAGTTTCCACGTCCAATATCCAAATTGGGTGTTTTGGTATAATCTGGAAAGCCTAGTTCGTGCTCTTTCCAACGGATCTAACATTGGTGAAAAATTCTATCTTAGCACTCCGCAATCGCCTTGGAGATGTGCGCATCTGGCTAGCTGAAATTAGAATTGTAAATCTGTTTTAGTCGGGGTTGTATGATGGCATTTGTTTTGGTTATCACAATATCAATCAGAAGATTTTAGTCCCCTAAAAGAAAAGGAAAAGAAGGAAAAAAAAGAGAAAAAAAAGAAGAAGAAAAAAAAGAAAAAAAAAGAGAGAGAAAGGGGCTGATTTGATCGTAGTGGCTATCTATTGCTTTCGGTGGTGCGTTGTGACTTCCTTTGTGTCCAGGCTCGCGTCTCTAGCTCGGTCTAGGCTAGGACCAGCACAGTACCGCCGTTGAACGATTATTCAGCTTGCTTTTTAACTAACGTGGTGCTAGTTATTCCTTGTTTCAGCCCACCTATAGCTCCACATATCCGACTACAGCTTGACAGGTCTTGTTGCTGCGGCACCGATACACTATCTTTGAGGTTGCTGTCTTGTTGGTTGCCGTCACCTCCTGTTTAGCTTGGTAAGAACTTGTAAGAGCTTGTTTGAACAAGGACGGTGGCGCAGTTCACCGCTCGGCACGCCGTAGCGCGGTTGGACGGGATGAGACGAATGGGATGCGCTCAGCACCGGGGTCGGGGGTGCGCCGGCGCCGGCGCCGGCGTCGTGGCGTGAGGTCGCCAGGTGGTGGCGGTGAGATGCCATGCCCATGGCCCATGGGCCCGGTTCGGCCCATGTGCATTCGGAGTTCAGACTTCAGGGTGGGAAATGTTCAGCTTCGAAGGGGAGGACTGAACAGTGAAACTTCCCTCAAATCTGTGAGGAGAGTTCCATTCTTCGTATTTTTGCGAAATTTGTCCACTCTGCATGCTAATCAAAATGTGGAACCTACAACTGATTTGATTTTGTCACAAGAAGAATTAGTTGTTGTTCCTTATGATAAAGAGAACTTGTGCGATGATGCTTCTTGTACTTCTATGCCACAAGTAGTGAATAAGAGTGATATTTTTTATTTGAAACCATACACATGTGCTGAAACAAAGTTTTTCCATCCTATTACTTGTGCACATGATGAATTGAAATTGATGTCTTCTTTCAATACTTTGGGTTATATTGAATTTGATATTCTTTGTGATCTAAAATGTTTAGAGGAGAAACTTTTTGCATATTCTGAATTTTCATGCTTGTCTAATCATACATATCACTTTGTTGGCAAGTACAATTGCAAAGGAGAGTATTTGGTGCATAAAGTTTATATTTGCGCTAATCTAAAATATCCATTTGGGCTGCACTATCACAATCAAATAGAGGGCTGGACTAAAACTAATGATGTCTTGCAAAGTTTTGCTAGTTTCTCTCTTAAGCAACAGGGTCAGCCCAAAGAAGGGGAGAAGTGTTGGTTGTGGTCATGCAACATGGATGTACTTCCGTGCTTAAACAACAAAGCAATCGCCGTAGAAGCTAGTACTGCTTAGTTAGGGCTTGTTGAGTTTTCGGTTGCATCGGTCGCGTCGAGTTGCTGGTCTTAGTTTAATCCTTTAGAGTTTCGAGTTCTTGTCACTTTCTGATTCGGAGTCCCTGTCCAGCACGAGAAGAAAACCGACGCAGTTTCCACGTCCGATATCTAAATCAGGTGTTTGAGTACAATCTGGAAAGCTTAACTCGTGCTCTTTCCAACGGATCTGACCGTGCTCAAAAATTCCTTCTGAACACTCCGCAATCGCCTTTGAGATTTGCATGTCTGGTTAGCTGAAATAAGAATTGAAAATCTATTTTGTTAGGGGTTGTATGCTGCCATTTGTTTTGGTTGTCATAGCATCAATCAAAAGATTTTTGATTTTGTCACAAGAAGAATTAGTTGTTGTTCCTTATGATAAAGAGAACCTGGTCGTCCTCCACCCTCTCATATACCTCCATAGCCGCCACAAACAGATTGGGTTTTGTTTAGATGAAAGTTTAGCCATTGCTACTTCCTTCTAGACGCGTGTGTCGTCTAGACCATCCGTTCTACTTGATTTAGAACCCCACCTCTATGTTTTCAAATTGGTCATTAACTCCATGTTAGCAATTCAGTTGCTTGTTCTACTTGTTCTTGCTTGTTCTTCGATTGCTTGCAGGAATTACCCTAGTGGTTTGGTTGATCGTGCTCCACAAGATCGCGGCAACCGCTGGAGTTGGTGTATCGGTTGCTAAGGCGCAGCGCATGCCCTTGTGGTGTTGTAGTCGGGCCGTGAACGTCTCTCCAGTCTAAATCGAAGTTATCCCCCTCTCATCGAAAGATCGGGCACAAACCCCAGCGGGTTCACATCACCATCCTTATATCATATTGCTAGAAGAAAAAAATGATACAGTGACCTCGGTTTTCCTTAAAATTCCTTTAAATGTGTCTTTTAGGAGAGCGTTAGTAGGCCCTAATTTACACCTTTGGCATGATTTAGTGGGCAAAATAAGTCATGTGGTGTTGAATGACAGTAGAGACACGTTTAGATGGAGTCTCACTCCAACGGGTGTTTTCTGTTAGATCAATGTACATGGCTCTTAACACCACTGATAATGTGCAGCGTACTATGCAGATATGAAAGTTAAAGGTACCTTTAAAAATAAAGATATTTAAGTGGTATTTGAAGAGAGGTGTTATTTTAACAAAGGACAATTTAGCTAGGAGAAACTGGAATGGTAGTAAGTTATGCTCTTTCTGTTCCAATGAGGAAACAATTCAATACCTCTTTTTTGATTGTCATATGGCCAAATTTCTCTGGCGAGCAGTGCAGATTGCTTTTAATTTTCATTTATCATATAGTTTTAATCATTTGTTCACAGATTGGCTAGTTGGTGTGAATAAAAAGCTAAAACAACAAATGTTATGTGGGGCATCAGCGCTGTGTTGGTCCATATGGCTTAGTAGGAATGATGTTGTTTTTGACAAATCACCCAAAAAAATATTATTTGCAGGTGTTGTTCAGAGGAACTTACTGGCTTCGATTCTGGGTACAGCTTCATCGACTTGAGGAGGATAGAGAAGCAATAAAGTACGATTGCCAGACGCTGGAGGTCTTAGCCATGCGTTTTTTTGCTCACCATGGATGGAGGTTTAGTAATAGGATCATGTACTAATCCTTCTATCAAACTGTTTGGTGTGGCTTTAAGAACATTGTGATCATTGCAGACGAAAGTGCTACAAATTTGTAAACTTTGGTTGTAGCCACTTTGGCCAAGGCCGGGTAATTTATTTATCCATTATCTAAAACAATCAATTAAATTCAATATATGAACATAACTGCGCCTAACACGAAGTTGAGAAGTCTTTTCTTGTGTTACAACTTACAACTTTCATTTTGTCGTTACTTGATGCAACAACTACTCCTCCCTAACCTCTTCTGTAACTATTTTACATATTGCTTCTCTTAATATATAATCAGTAGGGAAAACCCCTTTTGTTTCATAAAAAAAACTTTCATCTTGTCGCAACACGTGCCCACTTGGGATTGGTTAAAGTTAAAAATTGTTAGCTAGTAGGGACTTGGTCATAGATCACCAATTGATAAGGTTTTTTGGATGAAATTTGTCCATCAGGTTTCAAGTCCTCGGCTCAACATTGGTGTCATATTTTTCTGAATTTATTTCAAGATTTGATACTATTCTTTCAGTAATAGACGATTGTGCCGCGATGCGTCTCAGGATACTAGGTTCATAAGAACCTAACCATTTCTAATTTTTATGGTGTAAAAGATGGTTTTCAGATTTTTGATAGAACTTAGTTAATAGCCCAACCTAACATAATTCTTCAAATAAAAGACTCTTATACATCTAGGGCCCAGACCTAGTGTAAGTGGGCCAACCACACTAGGCCTCCAAATTTTTGGGTCCTCTAGCACTAGGTTTGAACATTGCCTTAACTGACGATTTGCTGTGAATTGATTATGGACCAGCTGGTAAGATTTTTTGTGGTGGAATGTAGCCAAGGTGGCGGAAGTCCTCGACTCGGCACATGTGCCATATTTTTCTGATTTATTCCAGAAATTAACCGGCGTTAGTTATTAAGTGCAGGCGACGTCATTCGTCGATAGCTAGTCACCTATAGTAAGTTCGTGAATCTGAAGAACAGATATATCGGCCCAGTTCCTCGAAAGTGCTTAAGGGTAGAAATAGCGTGTGTATATGAATATATATATATATATATATATATATATATACATAGAGTTAAGTGTGCGTGCGTGTGAACGTCTAAATTTGTATCGGCCTTCACAAAAAAAAAGAGTAGTGCCGGCATGATTTATTTGCACTATAAACATTAATTATTTATTTACAAAACTAAACCTAAATACTTAATCCACTGTTGTGCTCCGCATTTGTCCTACTGATCAAAGGGTTTGAATTGGAAATGTGGACAAAGATTTTTTGGTACCGGTCTTTCATAAAAAAAGTAGATGCTGGCATGATTTATTTGCACTATAAATGTCAATTATTTATTTACAAAACTAAACCTAAATACTTAAGCATTTGTCCTACTGATCAAAGGGTTTGGATTCGACATGTGGATAAAGATTTTTTTAAAGATTAGATTCTAATTCTACTCACTCTCGTCATCGCATCAAGGTTTGATCACGAGCGAATTTTTTCCCCTAATATGAGATGAATGTTCCTTTTATAGAGATTAAGAAGATATCTTTATGAAGATATAGCTTTCATGTCTTGTATCATCAATCATTAATAATTTTAATGGAGATTTCTTATATAGTATGTTTCAAGGATGCCATATAAGTAATGTACATATTTAATTCATGATTGAAGCAATGCGTTGCAATGCATTATTTGATTTTTTAACATAACGCATATTAGTACAATAGAGTAAGGGTATCTGCAAAAGACTTTATTTTATTAGCTAAATATGGATATTATACCTCTTTATAAAAATAAAAACTCTGTAATTCAATGGAGTAGTTCAAAAGACTATAAAACATGGAATTTAAATTCGTCCTCGTTCCTCCGACACCACAAGACCTACGCGACCGCTGCGGCGCTGCCCTCCATATTTTTCCTTCATTGTTTTTGTCCCAATATTTTTTTTTTCTGCCGAACGCAGCTTATGCCTCCGTATTTTTCCTTCGTTCGTCTTTTTTTAAGACCAAAGGTTTCCCCGTTTTATTCCTGAGAATAAAACGATTGTTCAACATTCAGAGTTCTAGCGTATTCGAAGCGCGCCCGCTTTTAAATATTTCATTACATCCCCACATTCATATAAGAATCATCAGACACAAGGAACTTTTGTGGCTCTTCAAAAATTGATGAAGCGGCTGCTCCCATCACCACCGAGCTTGTTATCTTCGGCCCCCCAGCTCTCTGCATCCACCCAAGCCTTGGTAGCTCCCCTGCTTTTGCTTCCAGCTTCACCACGATCGCATCCAGCTTCGCTGCATCTTGCTCTCTGCAAAGCGGTCTCCATTTTCTGAGCATTCCAGTCACTCGTCGCAGCACCATTTCCACACCCAACCAAATTGTCCCCTGAAAACAAATAGCGTTTCTCAGTTTCCATAAGCTCCATAACATTGCAGCAATACACATATTATTTAGACAATGTTTTTTCTGGCTGATCCACCATTTGGCAGTGGATTGAAAATCCCTGCCTACATCAATATTAAGCATTTTTGCGGACTTTTTTTCCCCGGTGAACGCAGCAGCCTGCTGCCCTCCGTATTTTTTCTTCGTAGTTTTTTTCTGACGTTTTTTCGCCGAACGCAGCCTGACGCCGCCTCCGCTGGGAAAAAAGCGAGGCAGGAGGAGCCGCTCGGGAGGCGCTGGCGCGGGAGCAAAGTAACGCCGCGGGAACAAGAGTATAGCGAGTCGTCGCCGCTCGAGAAAAAGAGTGAGGCAGGAAGAGCGGATAAGAATCTAGATAGATGGCTAGCGAAATAGATTAGCTATTGGATTCGCTTTTTAAGGTATTTTCTTTTTCAGTCAAGAAAGATTAAATAGAGAGTATCTTGAAGATGCTCTAGCATATATGTTGGCATATGTATGAAGTAGGCATTAGTACTGATAAGAGACAATTCTATAGATAAACTGTTGGAGAAATAACTTTAGTGTAGTATATGTACGACATGAACAAGAGACTGAACTGATCACCGAGATTGATGAAGTTATCGAGGGTTGTCATTTTTTAGTTTCTTTTTCTTGTACTATATCTATACTATAAAAGAATTAGAAAACACTTCTCACCGACAAAAAACCCACACCCATCTCATATAGAACCCACCTGTCAGAAAAATTAGTTGATGAATGGTAAAAAAGAGGGGAGGAGGGACATTCCTATGTTGATTTCTCCCTAAACCCAAAACTTTTTTCACCTAAAAAAGGACCCATCTAAATATACCCACATTTATACCCACGTCTATACACAATTATCCCGTATTGCTAAAAGGCAATAAATTAGAGAGTTTTCTCCATATAAATAAATACCAACTATCATGAGTTTTGAAAATACCTAAAGCTCTCTATACATAAGAGAGCGAATATAAAGTATTTTTAAAAACGCTTTGCACTAAAGTGAAGTGATATTGTTTTATTATCTAAATGTCATCAATAAACGTGCGTGTCGCACGTGTTGGTGGGGGGTGACCTTCGGATAATTTGGTGCTGGACCAGCTATGCGCGGCCTGTCTTTCCTGCTTTGGGCCGGGCTGTGCTGGCTAATGCCTTCGCGAGAAATAAAGTGACTTTGTAACTATGGAAAATGTTAGTTTTGGGAAAAATTCTGTGCTCAGTAAAGAGGCAAAAACCCTACTACAAAACATCCAAACATCTCAGAAAGAAAGCTCATCTGTTTCCAGCTAACATTGTTTCCAAGAAGCATTTAGGGAAAAAAATGTTTCAGAAAGAAAGCTCTTCTATCCTCTAATACACAATTGCCGACTTGTGCATATTTTCTCGTCTTATCAATTAATTTAGCTGTCTCTATAAATTGGTTTTCTCAGGACGACGTGCTAAACAGCCTCGCAAATGAAAATGAACAATTTAGCTGATTTATAAATGACAGAGAAAAAGAATCAATGAAAGCTCCCCTGTACCGCATCTGTGCTGGCCTATCCGAATTGTCCTCATCCAATGATCCAACCACACAAATGGAAGCAAAAGCAGGCAACCAAAGGGGAATGAATCGTGAGGCTTCTCCTACTCCTGCAACTCGTCGAGCGCCTTGAGCAAGAACGGCTTGAACCTTGTCATGTTGACCATGACATCCTGCTTCATGATGATCTCGGCGATCGCCGGCCACCCCTGCCCGTGGATGCGCATCGGGTCCGTGAACACGTAGTGGTCCCTGGGGTACTTGTCCTTGAGCGTCGTCTCCTCCTCCGAGACGTAGTACTCCACATACCGAAGCCGCATGTCCCGCGCCGGCTGCCCGTAGAAGTTGGTCGCCATCCAGTCCATCTTCCCCCACGGCACGATCTGCACCAGCACGGCGCCCGTCGGCAGGAAGATCTGGTTCGTCAGCCCCGCGCCGTGCACCGCCAGGAGCACGTCGGCCGCGTTCACGCGCTCCGCGAAGCCGTGCACATCCGCGCCGGCCTCCGCCACGGTCACGTCGAACCCGAGGTCCTCGCACATAGCCAACACCTCCCGCAGGTTGAGCAGCTTCCGCGTGCCCTTGCGCTCGATGATGAGCATCTTGGGCTTGGCGCCGGTCGTCTCCCCGAGCACCGCGGGGGCGTCGCGCGGCAAGGCGAAGGCGCGGCGGAGGAACCGGTTGTAGTCGACCATGGAGTAGTTGTGCGGGTTCCGCGTCGGGTGCGGGGAGATGATGAGGTCGCGGTCGCGGTACATCCCGAGGTGCCCCGCCTTGAAGCAGTGCACCCCTTCGTCCTTGTCGAAGTTGATCACGTCGTAGTTGGAGAGCTTCTTGAGCAGCGGCGTGAACTTGTGCACCCACCATGGCTTGAAGTTGGTGATGAGGAACTGCACCTCGCCCTTGAGGTGCGCCGTGGTGAGGAACAGCGGGATCAGCACGTCGGTGTTGTCGTGGAAGAAGTTGTCCGTGTACCCGGCCACGGAGAAGACCACCACGGGGACGTCGTGCCGGCGCGTGCACTGCGGCGCGGCCTCGGCCGAGGGCACGGACTTGATCGTGACCTCCACGACGCCCGGGAGGAGGAAGTCGTCCTTGCGGGCGAACGGCCGGATCTTCTTCTCGCCGTTGGCGTCGAAGGGCCCGGCGCCGGACGGGTTGACGAAGTACATGGTTTTCTCCTTGGGACTGACCCGGATGTCGCCGGCGAGCTCGCATACCGGCGGCCGCGCGTACGGGAAGCCTTCGTCAACGCCGTTCTCGTCGCAGGTGATCTTGGCCTCCGTAGCCGCAGTAGCTGAAGGAAAACAGAGACTCATTTGTATATGTCTTGATTACAGTTTACAACGTACGTACGTACTCCTTGGTTACATAATCTCCTTCCAAAGAAACAGCTAGCGTATTGGTACACGAACTAATTAAAACGCGTCGAGATACGAATTCAAGCTTATCAGGTAGTATTTTTCGGGAATCATAATTAAACAGGCACAGCAGAGTGCTGTCAGGTCCTAGAAGAGGCCGGAAAAAAACAAATACGATTTCTCACCTGGCTTCGTCGCCGGGGCCTCCTCCTTTGTTGTGACCTCTGGTAAGTTTTCCATGTTGGGGTCCGCTTCAGGGTCAGTTACATCTTTCTGGTTCTCCTCCACTTCGGTCTTTTGCTGCACCGACAGGGTCTCTGTTTCCGGCACCGTCGTCGTCGCCAGCGGCGCGTTCTTCAACACCAAGGCCGAGCTATCTGTTGACCGTTAATACAGGAAACTTCCCCGTAAGCAATAGCACGCGAAACTACCCACCCAGACATCCAAGAAACGATTGCTTCACGGGAATCGGATTCGAATTGAATGCTCTTACCGAAAACCGGCGAGTAGATGGCGAAGAGCCTGGCAAAGGAGAGGTAGGTGAGCAGCGCGAGGCAGCAGCCGGCCACCAGCCCGATGCCCAGCTTCTTGGGCTCGATCTTGCCGAGTTCCTTGGCAAGCCGCGGCCCTCTCCGGTCGCCGGCCGGCGGCCCCGGCGGCTTGGACGGCCGCGAGTACGCCGTTGACGACGCCATGAACGCCCACTCACACAAGAAAACAAAGCACGGACCTTCAAGGCAGGGGCGGCTGCTGCTGCTGCTGCTGTTGGTGGTATATCAGCGATCGCCACCGCGGCGCGCCTCTTTTCTAATAAGGCTTAAAGAAAATCGCGACGGGCCGGGGTGATGTTACATGTGCGCAGCGATGATTGATCCGTTGGGAAATGGGTTGTATATCTCCCGTCGTTCGTTGCGGGTTGGTGGTGGTGCCGAGTACGACCACTACGGCGAGGCGGCTTCCCTCCCTCTGTTTGACTTGTCCAGAGCCGGTGCACAATAATCACGATTGCTTACCTAATTCCATGTTAGACACTAGGATTCATCCATCTTTTATTCGAATTTTGCCGTAGCAGACTCGCAGCTGCTCAATAAATTTCCCTTTGATGGTTTGGTTGGCTTGGAGACGGAAATGGCGTCACGAGGATGGGGACGGGTGCAAGCGTGGAACAAGTCGCCGTGTACTGGCCACTGCGCCTATTGCTTGGTTGCTTTGACACTCCACCGTGCCTGAGCTGGGTCGCCGCTGTCCGCGCCGGAGGATTCCGTCGGTTAGGCATTGTTAGATCCCGTCCGCTGCCAACTTAGTCAACGATATTTTCTCGTCATCTTTGCGAGATGGTCTTGAGCTTGGGAGTGGATGGAAATTGGGCAATCGCAGATTATTGGCCGGTGTAAATAATTATTTGCTTATTCCAGGGATGCGGAAGCCACCTATTACTTTCCAAGCTTATTACGTGTCGTGATTGCTCTTGTGTTCGGTATAACGCACCTTTCGCCAAAGTCTGTCATGACTTAACATTTTTGCAATTTCTTAATTGCTCCCATATGTAAGAATCGTATAATAAAATGGAGTTGGTCGGAAAACATATACCTTTTAAGGATATGCAAATATCATCTGAGTATCAGCATGGGTATACTACCTATATAACAATTCAAAAGGCATCAGCTAAGCCCCCTTCAATCATAAATAGTTAATATCCTGTTTGGATCATTTGGAGATTTAATCATCTTAAAAGCTCTAATTGATTCAGACAAAATAACTTATAGTAGAACCATTTATTAGCCAACCACCCACCTTTGTATAATATAATAAGCTTGCATCACCCAGCTATTTTCAGCTAATAGCCTTTGCACACCCATAAGAACCGCCATTCCAACAACCTATATGGGATCCAAAGCCCCTAGCTACGTCCTTGTACAACTTGGCCTAAGTTTAGGGTAATGTCTTGGTCTCCAAGGTGTAGCTTTAATATTACTCTTTTATTAAAATTGCATTTAAATTATTTACTTATAAACATTATGGTTGTTTTTTAAAGGAAAAAGTACACTTTTTTTTCTCCTCAAATTCAGTATTAAGAGTCATTGATAGTCAAGTAACCATCATGTTTATGCTCTACAGTCTCTTTTTACAGCTCTCAAAATGAATTATTAGGGCTATTAATGTGTTGTTTTGGAATAAATAAAAAGAATTTTGAACTGAAATGTTGGAAGTTCCCATTTAAGAAGCTTCTTTATGCCCTAAAGTATCCACTTAACAATAAAAGTTTCATGTTCTGAATTATACATTTTTAGGATTAAGGCCCTGTTTGGATCCACCCAGCTAATTCATTAGCTAATTAGCTGAAATTAATTGGGTTGAACCATCTAATTGGATAGTTGCTTGCTACTTAGCTAATGAAAGGGACATTATCTAAGAACTAATTGGTCCTGTTTGGATCCACCAGCTAACATGCCCTAAGTAGTGCAACAAACTTTATCGAGAAACTTAGCAGGAGTCCATGTACATGTGTTTGGTGCACGCGAGTAGTGTACTAGTGTGTGATGTCAGCAAACTGGCTTACCTGTAACTTGATGATCATAATTCATGGCAGGCTACTAACGGTGCAAAAAGTTGAAGAGTATCAAGCATATATTGCCTTCCAACGAAAATGCATAGAGTATATACACTATTAAAAATTGAAGAGTATCAAGCATTGCCTTCCAACGAAAATGCATAGAGTATATACACTATTAAAACAACCGATAAAATAATCTGGAGTATCGAGATTAGTTGAACAGCAGCAATCAGCATGAACTTCCAAGCACTGTGTCTGAAAACGCTTTCAGCGGGTACCACACCAGCTTGTAGCACAAGACGACGAAAAGTTCCTGTTGCCCAACTTGATTCAGCCACACGAGGTTGAGCCAGCGTCGCTCATTCCACTTCGTTCCTACTAGTACTATGCACTCCTACATGGACGAGGTCCTCGATCGGAAGAAAATCAAAGAATCTAAACTGAAAATGAAGAGAGCCCAACGACACTCTCTACAGGCTACAGCAGGTGCTCCATTGCCAGTCTCAGAACGGGGCTGAACCTCTCCACGTTGATCCGCACGTCCTGCTTCCCCAGATACCACTCCGCCACGTTCCCCCAGCCGCTCATGTGCACGGCGACGGGGTCCCTGATCATGGGGTGATCCTTCCCGAACACGTCCATCAGCGAGCTCTCCTCGGCCGCGACGCTGTACTCGATATACCGGAGCCCCATGTCGCGGGCGGGGTCGCCGAAGTCCGTCCGCGCGATGTCCTCCAGCCGGCCGTACGGCACGATCTGCACGAGCACGGCGCCCGTCGGCAGGTACACGCAGTTGGTCAGCCCGGCCCGTGGACGCCCACCATCGCGTCGAACGAGTTCACCTCCCGCACGAACTCATCGTAGCTGGCTCGCGGACGGCCGGCGACCGTCACCTCGAACCCGGCGGCCTCCGCGGCAGCGACGACCTCGTGGAGGTTGATGAGTTTCCGGCTGTTGGTCCGCTCCAGGATCATCATCCGCGGCCGCCGTGCACTGCGGCGCGTGCTCGGGTATGGAGACGGACCTCACCTTGACGGCCTTGAGGCCGTCCAGGTACTTCCGTGAGTAAGGCTTTATCGTCCACTCCCGCAACGGCGCGCGCGGAGAGACGAGCGTGACCGTCGCGGCGGCGCCTCCGCTTGCACGCGCGTCGCCGGCCAGCTCGCAGATGTCGTACTTGCCGAACGACGTGTCGCGCAGATGGGCTTGGTGTGTGCGATATTGTTGAAATCATCGGTTCCTCCCCCTGCTCACACAGCCACAGTATACACAAAGTGTGTGCAATGTAATCAAGATTTGGTTGATTTACCGTGACATGAAAAGGCACAAACAAATTTTCTACCGAATTCAAGTTCAACAGTGTCCTTGTCCGCTGGTTGCTGCGTTTGCTCCCAGTTGTGAGAGTTCCTTTCGTTGCCAACTAGCGTCACTCAAAGCAGATGGACAAAAGGGAATCCATTAGGCTGATTGTAACAGCAAACTCGCGGCTGCCCGGTCCAAATAAGAAGCAACAAGCACAAAAAAACACATGTACCTGATTGTTCCTCGATTGGATTTTTAACTGCCCATTCCTGCTCATCTTTCTCCTGTGCACCTGAGCCCATAAGCAAAAAGGAAGATAAGGTCTTTAATCAGTATCGTGGTCACTGAGAATTTGTCCGCACACCTTTATGCTGTCACGCATGACGGAACTGACGGCTCACCTTGGAGCCGGGCAGTTGCTGGTTCCGTGCGCGGCTTGGCCTCCTCCTTCCTGCTGCTGGGTTCCTCCATTCCCCTGCTCCGGACATCTACACCAAAGGCAAACACGCAACTATATCATCTAACACATGATCGAAGCCAAATGTTTTATGAAATTCAAACAAGCTAAACCAAATCGCCCATATATACCGTTTTCCTCATGGCCACCTCTTTGCCGCCTTGCAGGAACCATTTCAGCTGTGCTGCTGATTGATGCGCCGGCATCTGCGTATGAGCACGAAAAGGATCTTGTGAGAACCGGTAGCAACTCGCAAGCTCCTATAGTTCATCGAGTCTATGCCAGCAAATAAGGGCAAAGAGATTCTTGGGATAAAAGATGATAGAGTCATAGAGACTACCATGTGGGTCGTAGCTCAACTGTGCAGAGACCATCAAGTAGAGCAGCACCATCACCAGTCCCAGGATGAGTCCGTACCCAGCATACTTCTTCCACGGGGTCGACGACGACCGCGCCGTGCTCCTCATTGCCGTCTTTGCTTCGATCGACATCATCTCCTTAGCAGCATCCAGCGGAAGTATATATGCTGCCGTGCATCTGCTTGGTTGGCCTCTGTGCCTCGCCGCAGACCAGCCATGGATATTTTCTCAAAAGAGTGCTTCCATCCTCGTTTCAATCTCACGCTTTGGCAATAAGAGAAGGGAAGATCCTCGATCTTTCACAAGAAAGCAAAACGAAGCACACGCAAGCGTGGCCAAGTCTAGTTCTACTTATTCTTTTGACTTCTATTATTGTATAACACATACCTACACAACAGAACACATCTCTATACAATTGAGAATTTTGGAGGCGGCAACCACCACTCCAGCTGTCACAGAAAACTCACCGCGAAAATACGAATGATCCACCTACAATGGATAACGACATTATACATGCAGACTATTTTTTAATTTCTTTTTATATTTTTATTAAAATCTCTATAACTAACCATGTTTATTGAGTTATTAATTTGTATATTTATACATGTTCAATATTTTTTTAAAACTTGATCAACAATCTGTACAACATATCTCGATATTTTGGATAAATTAGTTCAACATTCCATGTGGAAATATTGTAGCAATGCACCCAAAATGTTGACACACATATATATTCCAAATGTTGATTTTAAAATAAGAAACAAAAGTAAAATATGCACACGATTGGATCTCACTTTGTTGTGTTTATTTCTAAACAACATTTTGGTTCAAAATGGAGCGAGAATTGAAATAAAATCACAGTTTTAGAGAAAAATTTAAGCTCACGATTTAAATTAATCACTCACCCATTTGCCCCTATATTTGAATCATGCCACATGTCATGCATAAGATTAGTAACTTTGCTTTCCGCTATCTCAGTCATTTGTCTATTATTATTGCACTGATCTCAGAGACTAAAACGTATGTAAGCCCAAATCTCATAGAAGATGGGTAGGAATTTCAGTTTGGGCTGGTCCCACGAGATTCCAAGGTAATGTGAAGCCCACAAACAATAATCTCCTTTCTTTTCTGTTACTAGCAAGAACGCACGTGTGACACGCATGTTTAATAAAAAACCTATACTATAAAGATCATGTTTAATAGAAAATAAGATTATATAACGGATAGTTGGTCAGAAACCGTATTGGTTACGAACTCGACGATTTCACGCAAGTGCGTGTTTTTTACGGGCTGTTTTGTCAAACTTTTCAAGATAGGAGGGGTAATGTTTCAATGATTTATGGGTCCATCGACCCTCAAAAGTTTTGAATCTTTATAGTATAGATATAGATAATAGAGCTGAAGAACCACATGGGCTAACATAATATATAAAGCCTCACAGACATTGGCCACTAGCTAGTACTACTGAACTAACTGATCTTAACAACCAAAAGACCTAATTAACGACGCATACCCATCCCTCCATATACTCAGTTTTGTCTCTAGGTTTTCTTAGGTTAAGGTCACATTAAATCCAGCAAAAAACGTACAAATTGAACTTTTTAAAATATTTGCAATAACACATTCTTGGTCTAACTATACCTTGCTTCAGCAATACCAAGAGCTAGCCGACCAAACACGAAAGAGATATGATTAGATTCGGGCAGTGCATTATACAAGAGACTAACACGAACAAAGCAAAAGCTCAAAGGATGAAAGCTTCAAAGCAAAAGTGCAAAAGCAGCAGCGCCAGCCCCGCTCCATTCTTTGCCTGATGCATTCTTTGATTAAACGCTCACACAAACGGGCAAATCCGATCCAAGGCAGCAGCTAGCTGGCCAGCTCTCGCTCCCACTTCCAGCATGCTGCACCACTCCACTTCACCGATGGAGGAGATTCTTCGTCTCCATCTCCATCCCCATGCCCTAGTGATCCACCTTGTAATCATCGCCATCGCACTACCATCGACGACGGTTGCCGGCGGGCTCTGCCGCGAAAGCTGCGGCAACATCCCAGTCCGCTACCCTCTAGGCATCGACGACGGGTGCGGCAGCCCGTACTACCGGAACATGCTCACCTGCGCCGACAGCGCCACGCTCCGCCTCCGCACCCC